>BLSH010022783.1:882646-896052 GCA_018402905.1 Glandirana rugosa
GTCGTGTGACTTTGACATTCACTACTAGTCGAAGGTACAAAATAACAGTTTCGATTTAACTTGTTCGACTTCGATCTTATACTAACCGATGGTACGTGTAGACGTGGTCTGAGACCCACGTTGTCAAAATCATTTAGAAAGGGTGACAGGACCTTGTCTGTACATTTGGTATTCATTGTAACTTTAGTGTCGAAGATTAGACGTATGAACAAAGTTCAGTCATTTAAGGAAACAAAGGAACTTTACTGAGAAAGTATGGCAGCTGCCCCTTTTCTGTCTGAAAAAACTGTTTCTCTACCTGCCATGTCCCAGTTGCTTCAGTATGTTCCACGTTACTGACTTGAAACAAGTATGCAGATTAGAAGCTGTGATTTCAATGTTACTTATGGTTTACATGTCTGTTCCAGGACAGTGGGAAAGATTTACTAAAACTGTTGCACCCAGAGTCTGGTGCAGATGTGCATGGTAGCCAATCATATTCTAGCTTCAGCTTGTTCAATTTAGCTTTGACAATAAAACATGGAAGCTGATCATCACTTACAGTTTCAGTGTGCTGATATACCCCCCCCCCCCAGGAGGAAGCCAATATTTGCACCCTATGGCAAGTACCTACAAGCTTGCCATACACAGGTCTTAGGGAGCACGCTGCTAAACAGACCTAAGCAAAATGGCTGAAGTGTGAAAAGCTATAAAAACATTTAGGTTTATGGAGCCCTGACTGCGCTGTCCTGTGTGCCCCAAATACATGCACAATAATACATAAAATGAGACGTAGCTAGACGCTTTAGTGTTGTTTTGTTGAGCACCTTTGTACTTGGGTTTTTATTCACAACTTACTATGTACCACAGGAGCAGAATTGAGAGCTTTCAGTCCCACTGACTTTATTTATTTCAGTTACTTATATACTTCGAAATGGGAGCACCTGAAAAATATACGTAAACCCACTTTTTTCAAGTATTTTCTTTAGGTGCTCCTATTACTTCTATGTGACCAAAATGTTCAATTCTGCCCCAAATAAGCTCATATATTTTTTAAGCTTCATGCAACAGGAAACAACTAATAAACACTCAGGGGTAAATGGGCCGCTTTATAATAATGGGATTCTTGATCTTGAGTGTAGTTGCAGTTTGGGAATTGCATGACAAAATGTTCAGGTGTGATTGGAAGCTTATGAATTAGTATGTTCACATGTGCAGTGTATCCACAGATCATTTCAATAAAAACCTGGACATATAGGTAAATGAAGACAATACTGCTAATGTGCTTATTGTTCTTTACTATGTTTGGCTGCATGTGTTGTGCATGTTGTGGATGCACCTTTAATAGTATCTTCTTAGAATCCCGAAATTCCAAAATCTTTTAAAAGCCATGCATGACTGGCTCCTTTTGGCAAACTCGGACATTTTAGATTTATTTCAATTATTATGAACTTTTAGGTATGGTATCTAGTGTTCTACCACTTCAGAAAGGCTCACCTTGTGCATAAAAGTGACTATGGAAACAAGGGGCCCCAGTAACTGAACAGCCTTGAAAAATATTGATTCATGTAAGTGCCTTACCTTTATTACCTTTAAGCTATTTGCGGCACCCCCCAAGCCTGGCTGAAAAATTCCTATATAGTTATCATTCCCCACCCCGCCTTGTTGCTAGGACAGTGAATACATTGGACACTCCCAACATCACAGAAGTTTCCCCTGGTTCAAAAGTTGCACATATACATTGCTGTACTCTCCTTCTCTCCCGTTGCAGAAGTATTGAGGTCGACATTACTGCCACAGGGAAAAAGACAACAAACTTGCATGTGTGGCATGTGAGCAGAAGGTACTCTGGCTCCTGTGATCCAACCTATGAAGTATCCTAACAACAGGGCAGGACAGCAGAGTGAGAGTATAAGAATTGTTCAGCCAGGCTTCGGGGTTGCTGCAGATATGACAGTTAATTTCATCATTTTTTTTTAAAGCTGCTCAGTTTATTTTTAATCTACTGGGCCCCCTTGTCTGTATAGTTGCTTTTATGCAAAAGGTGAACTTAGCCTGTAAGATGTTGGTCCCAGCAGATTCAATCACCTGAATCATCCTAAAGTCAATTAGGTCAGATTTTCATTCTCGTCTCAAAATAAGCCATAACTGGAAGGTGTCTTACCATTTCTTATGCTGTTGGTCTCAGCAAATAATATCAGCTGATCCATTTGAGGTCACATGGGCAAATCCCTAAACTCTCCCACAAGATAAACCTGCACTGGGAGGTGTCTGCCTTTTTTCTCTTCTGCCTGGTTCATAAGTGTATGTACTCAAATGACCCAAGATGACATATTTCTGTATGAAACGATAACTTTAGACATCCCCTGATAGTTGTAACATGTAAGCAAACCTATAAAATCTAAGGCCCATGGCAACATTCAGATCGGAAGCTAATTTTGGCAGGTCCTTCTGCTCTTGTGTAATATTTTTGTAGTTATATCTGTTATTTTTTTTATTTGATGTGTGGCATGTTGGCATTTTGTTTACAAATAAAAACAATAGCATGGACTGGGCTTGAGAAGCCTTTTAGACATTGAATAAGTAGGCACAGTATATCCGCAATTTAAAAAAAAATATGTTTTTTTTTATATTTCTTAAAAGGGTTGCAAGCATAGCAAGACAATGCTTCAGTGGCCATTCAGAGCCTGGAACATATAGGCTGGTGTATTGTATAGCAGCCTTTTTCAACCAGGGTGCCTTGAGGTTTCTTCAGAGGTGCCTTGGCAAAATGTCCAAACATTTATCAAAAATTGTGCACAAAGCCATGGGTATCTATTCTGCACCATTACAACTTTCTAGACACTGACATCCTAACAACCAATGATGTCATCAGTTGACAAGGAGGATGTTTGTTGCCTCCAAAGCATCTTTGTTTAAACCTTCTGTGCCGCTCTCCTTCAACACTGGGGTGACATTAGCTGACTGATGGAGAGAAACTGAGGGAGAAGAGAAACCCTAAGAAATAGTCAGTGCCAGTGTGCGAAACTGTATTTGCTTTGGAAGAGTAAATTGCCTCTAACGTTGGGTGTCCTACATGTGAATGTTGCTGCATTCTGTAAAACTATTAGAATAGCTTTCAATATTTAAAACGGGGTGCCTCGAGACTGTCCATAATATTAAAGGGTACCTTACCTAAAAAAAGATTGAGAAACACTGTTGTATAGTATAGTATGGAATAGATATTCTATATTTTTAAGCTGTAATTTAATGTAAATTCATGTTATTTGGGCTTTTTTTAAACTGCATACAAAAATTAGAAAATGAGAAATTACAAATTCCAGGTTTATTGACAGACATCTATTCTATACATTCCATTAGTATTTACTCTAATTAGAAAACACCTAATCCAGTAAAACAGATACACACTAGTTAATTCCCTGTTCTGGAATCACTGTAAATGAGACCCCTGGGTTTTACAGCAGTGGGCTATTATAAATCAACTGGGAACACGATTATTGCGTTTTGTTCCCTCTCAGGAAAGCACTAATTGCTATATATACTTAACAACCACAAACACAGCCCCTTGGGAAAGGGAAGGTACCTCATTAGGCTAATTAGTCTTAGAAAGTTGTTTAAGAAGTTACAAGTAAAAGTAATCCTGAAGACAATACTCTAAAGTGATTAGTTTTTGCTACCAGATTTAACATGTCTTTAAGGGGATTTACAGATTACCTATCTGCTTAGTACTGCTCCATGTTTTAGCACATAGGGATCTTTCCATTCCAGGATTTTCTAGGGTTCCCACATCCTGAAGTCCCAAGCAGATCGGAAATTCTTTTCTACTAGCATTTTTCAGGAACACTTTTGTTGCAGGAGCATTGTGTGGGTAGACACATTTATGCCACCACATCCATCTGTCACATGTGAATTTGATATACTTTGCATCATTTGTGTCAATTGGGAAAAGAGAAGGTCATGAAGATGATCCCTCAAAAGGAAGAGCTTGTTTTTGCATGCATTGTTTATAATATTTATTGGAATGGTATCACTGAAATACTAAAATAAAAATGTTCCACCTTAATTTTGGGCATGGTGGTCAGTTTCTAGAATAGTGTTTTGTTGGCAAATGTCTCCCTCCCAGTGACGAATCTTCCCCCTTTTCCTTTGAAAGTATTATACCAAAATGAAACCGGAAAGCACTTCTAAAAGTGGTCCAGTGGTGAATGTGTTGCTTGGATCACTTTTATCAGAAAGACCAGTGCCTGAGGGAAAAAATACCAGGAATCTAGCTGCAGACATAACCCCAGTATTAAACGTATTAAAGTAATGACGTATTTTCCCAGTTTTCCCAGTTAGGTGGTCAGCAAGTGGTTAAAATTTTAATGTAACATTAAAAGCTTATTTACTTTTATATGTTGCTTTACCGCAAAGTAAAATACTTGTTTTTTATGCCTTACCACAACACTTGTTAATGTGCACAATAACTATTGCAGTAGCATTCAACAAACCCACAATGCAGAGAACCACAAAGAACATGCAGTGGGTTGCATTGTGCTGCGTTAAAAAGTAATAGATTTTTAAGGCCTGATTACCTCTTTAATGTACCCTGCGAAATGCACCCTCATGTACTTAAAATCCTACCTGACCTTTTTTAACACTATGCACCACGCATTTGTTTTCCTGCACACTACAGTACAGGATTTTATTGCTTGAGTGCGTTGGGTACTACAGGGTCAAGCATGTTAGTCTGTGGACTTTACTTTTCTGACATGAACTCCTCTATGGCAAGCTGGAGCAGTGTTATTCAATAATAACCCCAATGTGGGTTGTGTTCTGTGTAATTATGGCATATGATTGGCAAAAGCACTGTCCAATTAGGAGCATCATCATGCAGAGCACATCCCACAGTGAAGGAATAGGTTTTGTTGCATAGCACTTCTCCAGCCAGCAAAAGATGAGAGTTCATGTCAGAGAGGAAAGCAATCAGCCACACACTGTCTCTCAGCACTCACAAATTCCCCAAACACTGCACATATCAAGCCACTGTTTGCTCACACATAGCTCCTGTCACAATGATAGCCATTATGGGGTGACCCTCCCACAACGCTGATCACTTTCAATGTAGACTCAAAATAGAAGCATTGTTACAAATGTTGTGTTTACAGTGCTCTGTTTACAGGGTGCTCCTGTTGTCTAGATCATCTGACATGTAGCCAGGTACTTGGATAAAAATAGAATGTGAGAAACACATGTGTGTGCACATCGTTGTCCAGGGTGCACCATCACTTCTGAATATCGATATACTGAGCAGGAGCAAGAGTGCTTAGTTCAGGGGTGCCAACAGACAGAGTTACCTTGATGCAGAGCTGAGAGTGGACTATTTGCTATGACCAGGACTGGTAAGATACTGCTGTGGGGATGTACTATCTGCTGCTAGAGAGACTGAACCCTTTAGAAACTGACCATACAGCCACCTAGTAGCCTTAATGCTGCCTGCAGGTTTTACTGGGACTATTCCTATGTGCACCAATGGTACAATCGGGCCCAAACACCAGCTGGCTGAAGAGTTAGGACTAAAGACTGCCCCTTTACAGCTGCTGCACAAAGACCTTTACTTATTGCTTATGCTAAAAGTACCTCTCAGGGAACATTACACCACATCCAATCCATTCTCTTATTCCAAGCCACTTACAGTATTCTTATCCACATTGTAGTTAAGGTTTATATGCACTGCTTATTGCTGATGTTGCCGATTTATGAGTTGATTCCAATCTAGTGGTACAGAACTATATTCTAAGTTACTTTGGCATAGTGATTATACTGTGTCTAACTCTACCTACTGTATGTTCATTTATGCTCATACCATTATTTACTCTAACCTATACCAATACAGAGAGTTAATTTACCATTAACAGTGTTGTCTCTATTTCCTGGCACTAATTCACAGCTGAGTTAAAGGTAATCTATACTTGCACTAACATTCATTCAACCAGGTATGTCAGAGGGGCTGTGGTTGTTCTTGGAGTTGAGGTGCAGAACACAGAACCCAAATTACCAAGTGGCTCCTTCGGGAGTAGCACTACAGATGTCCAGTGAACTTTTCTGTATTCTTTTAGCTAGCACCATTTCTATATTTAAGCCTTTAGAGATCCTTTTTAATTTTGCATCCTTTTAGCACAAATATTATAAATATTATAATAGTTACTTTAGCCAGATGCAATTTCTTAGAAAGACTTAGAAAGGAACAAAAAAACCATGACCATGGCAGTTGTACACTCCAACCTACTGCCTTTGAAGCTAAAGGGGAAGCAGTTGGGGGGCAAAAAGCATGTGTTACTGGCAGGATCTCCAGGCAAAAATAAAGGAAAAAGCCTAAAAGAAACGAATACAGCCATAACATCGAAGGACTGTTAAGCCGTAATATATAACATTTTTGTTCTGGGTAAGTTATTCTTTAAAGCAGTTGTATACCCCGCTTGCACATTTCTACCTACAGGTAAGCCTATAATAAGGCTTACCTGTAGGTAAAATTAATATCTCCTAAACCTGTACAGTTTAGGAGATATTCACCTTGCATGCAGCCGCTGACATCAGCGGCGCATACACTCTGAAGGTCCAACAAATGGTGACGGACCTTGCCGGAATGCCATCATGGCATCGGCCACTCACAGCGCTGGAGCCACGAACTCTGAAGAAACTCAGAGGGAACATGTCAGCTCCCTCATCGGTGACCGGGAGGCAGTGCGGGTGCTTCGTTCTAAGGTAAGTATTTCATAATTTCATAATGGGCTAGTATGCGGTGCATACTAGCTCATTATGCCTTTGCCTTACAGGTTTTTTTTTTCTTCTCAGGGCATACAGCCGCTTTAAGTAGTTGAGAAAGACAAAACAAGGGTCTTTAAAAAAAATTGTAGCAGCACTTCTCATATTTCTATGAGGTTTTTTTTTTAAAGCTGAAGTTTAGGTATGGCAAATTTTACAGAGTTACATTGGTCCAGCTTGGACATATTTAACTACATATGTGTCATACCTGTGGAAGCTGGAAATTACTGTATAAGGCACCACTACTACAGTGATTGCTGTTAGCTTCCAGATCTTGCACCCAGCAGCTGCTCTGCTACTTACTGAACACAGGAGGGCATAGGTTCCATCCAGGGAACATTTTCCATTTTCTCAAAGAAAGCAAAGTGGTCTTTGGTTGGATGGGGTGGAAATCATGACATCACCACCCTGCCTCTCCACATCGTCCAATCAGAGAAGGTTTTGCATTCATTAAGAAAATGCAAAGTGATTCAGCAGTGAGTTTTAGATGCAGTTATGTGCAGGTACATCTAGGTGTCTGTACTTAATACCTGTAACCTGAAGCTTTTTTTTAATGACCTGTTAAAAAGGTTAGTTGTATGGAAAATGTGAAATGCCTAATGAATATAAGGATTTAGATTGAAAACAAGTTCTCAGTGGAAGAACGATTTGTTGATGAATATGCAATGAATATGAAGATAGCTGTGGAAGTAGTTTGCAGAAGATTGCCATTGTAAATCATTTTGATATTCATGTTGCAACAAGAAGCTCAGCGCACAGCTCTAGAAGGAGACATTTCTCCTTGAAAGTGGAGGAGGCTGAATAGCTTTGTTTCCACTGGAAATTGAAAAGAATAAAGTTGATGACTGCAGACCATAGCTATTCATTTGGTAAAATTATGTGCCTGTGGGAAATGAAAACAGACAGGCAAGCAAAAATGTTTGTAAGTGATGCCAAGAATAAAGACCTCAGAATATGTTTTCATAACTCCCATTCCTTGCCTAAGGGAAAAACTTTTGTATAGGAAACTGCAGACGTACGCTGCAAATTATTAGAAAGGTAGTTTGTCTATCTATCTATCTATCTATCTATCTATCTATCTATCTATCTATCTATCTATCTATATATCTATCTATCTATCTATCTATCTATCTTTTTTCTTCTCCCTTTCTTCCCTTCCCTTTTCTTTTTCTTTTTTGTTTTTGTCTTTAAATGCAGATTTTTTTTCCCGAAAAATGCTTTATTGGAAACAAGAAAATATAACAGTCATACATACAAGTGAATCCAGAAACAAATCTAAACAATAGTTCAATCTGGATACAACGTAATATTCTTAAATGCATTTGGAATATTCAAACAGAAATTCCTATTGAAAGATCATAATAGGTTAATTAAAAAATTCCCATTGAACAGGCTTGTGCCTTATACCGAGTATGAAGAACACCCAAACAAATATGGTAGGGATCTTAAGTATAGACCATAGAATAACATGATCACCTTATAACTAAGGCGGTTGTTCAAATCAAGGACTGGAAACCTATAATTTCCTACATGATAGAGGTCAGCGTATTCTAGGGTAACAAGCTATGGGGTTCATCCTGACAATCTCTAAATAGTCTGACTGGCCAATGAAAGAATTGAAACAAAGAAAACCTCCAGAAAAAACTCAAGTAAAGGGTCAGTAGAGGCTAGTGCGAACATCATCTGGACTTTGTTGTGGCGTGTTTGTAGGCTATTGTGTTGAACCTACTAAAGAGAAAGAAGAAGAAGAGCAAAGGTCTCTAAGATACAGGTTGGAGCAGGAAGTAAAAAAGTCAGGATTGGGATGTACGGGAGGGGGATACATAGGATTGAGGAAAAGAGATAGAGGGAAAGTTAGTATTGTTCCAAAGTGGGAAATGGGGCATACACTGGGGCCCCATCCTCCTCCTTATGTGTATAATGAGTGACATGTCCCTTGTGGGGGTTCCCTTTTCTTTTCTATGTCTCTTTGTCCTGTACAGTATTTTATTTTATCTGTCCCTGTTTTGTTTATACCATAATACAGAATCAATTTATATATGCTTACTATAGCCATGACTGCTGACTACAACAGCTGTGTTTTCTCAGCTACAGTCAGTAGAGAATACATACAAGTACTTATAAGGTTGCTCGGAACAGTTCCTAGGATATTGAGAGAAATGGTCAATCACATGTGTTTCAAAGCAGTAACAGCAGGCAGCGTATCTTTCCCTCTGGTATTGGTTCCACATGTAGAAAGATAGAAGCCATATGTAGATGTAATTCAGTATCCATTGGCCCCAACCACCTCTCTGACAAAACATATTCTCTTTTTTTACCAGTTACCAGGTACTTTACTTTATTCTGAAAATGCTTCTGAGAATTCTATAGCCCCTGTGATTGTAAAGCAGAGAAGTTCTCATGATCGGGTTATAAAAGCGCCATTGAAGGATGAAGTGTACACATGACTCCAAATTGATCTTCTTTAGGAGGGACAGCCAATCCTTCAGACTCAAACCCATCTGTCACCTTTTTCTCCACTACTGTCTTTCTTTTAGTTTTAGATTCTAAGCATTGTTAACCTTACTTTCTACCACTAGAAAAAAGGAAAATTAGTATTGTTGCCTCTAGTGACCAGTTAAACTTTTTTTCTTTGTTCTCTACTTAGCTCAGTTTACAACTCTTGCAGGAATCAGTAGGATCATGCTCATAAGGATGGCACCAAGGATTCTCTCTTATACACATGAGAGTGAGTTGTTGTAAGTACTAGGATTGATATACTAAATGCAAATAAGCTTTTTAGTTTGCAAAGAAAGGTGCACTTTGCAAGTGAATTTACACCTAAGTCTAGGGAAAGAGTCGAAGCTCTGTTGACTTCCATAATTCAATCACATGCAAGCAACAATGTGTTTTTTTTTATTTTCCCTGCATATGATTGGATTTTCTTTTCAAAGTAAATTTTCACCACATTCACTAAATGCTAGGGTGAATTTCATTGTGAAGTGAACAGTCTATTTGCCATTGGTAAGTCCAACCCAATGAGTCAATATGCTGTCTCAGGCAGTGGTGGAGTACTGTTTCCATATACTGTTTATACGATGTCTGGGTGTTCTTCTAATGGTAGAAAGGGTAGTAGGTGGACATTTCCAGTAACAAAGTCTTTCATCTCCATGCTCTGAAAATTAAGTGTATATTATCAAAACAAACAAACATTGTTGGTGAGCACATATTTTGAAAATGTAATATTTATTTCAAAGCAGAATTCTGTGAACATTTGTGTTATTGTATTAAATATAGTTTTTCTTTGTTTAGTCACTAGAAAGACCTCTTAGTGGCTCAGTGCAATTACTATGTCTCTCTTGACAACTGCTAAGACAATATATAATGCACTCAGGGAGTGAATATTTTTTAATGACTGGTCAACTCTTAAAGTGGTTTTAAAGACAGAAGTTTTTTTTTTCTACCTAAATGCATTTTCTGCATTAAGGTAAAAAACCTTCTATTGTAAGCTCCCTCTCCCTCCCCAGCTCCTAATTTCTTACCAGAGCACAATCTCGATACAGCACTGTGCCCGAGAGCAGCTTCACTGCTTTCTCTCAGTCCTCAATGTACAGTGTAAAAGCATTGTGAGCCATTGGCTCCAGCTGCTGTCAATCAAATCCAGCGACGAGGGAGCAAGGGGTGGGGCAGAGCCGCACTGTGTGTATAAATGGACACACAGAGAATGGCTTGGGATCAAGCCTGCATGTGTTCCACCATAGGAAGTAGCTTCCTATGGTGTCCCACAGAGAAGAGGAGGAGCAGAGCGTGCCAGCAGGTGGTCCCAGAAGAGGTGGACTAGGGCTGCTCTGTGCAAAATCATTGCACAGAGAAAGTAAATGTGACATACTCGTTATTTAAAAAAAAATACTTTAACCGGTTCCCCACCGCGCGCCGTGTTTTTACGGCGGCAGTGGGGGAGCCCTGCGCGAATCGCCGTAAATAAACGGCGATTCACATTTTGGCCACCAGGGGGCGCGCGCGCACCCGCCGCACTCCTGAGGAGTGTGCCCGCGGGTCGGGCGGACCCGATGTCCGCCGGCGAGCCGCGATGAGCGGCTACAGGGCAAAGAACGGGGAACCGCCGATGTAAACACGGCGGTTTCCCGCCCTGTCAGTGGGGCATGAGAGATCTACTGATCCCTGTCACTGGGATCAGTTAGATCTCTCATGCCCATGTTAGCCCAACCCCCCCACAGTAAGAACATACCCAGGGAACACACTTAACCCCTAGCTCTCCCCCCCAGGTTAACCCCTTCACTGCCAATGACATTTATACAGTAATCAGTGGACATTTAAATTTCTGATCGCTGAATAAATGTCATTGGTCCCAAAAAAGTGTCAAAAATGGTCCGACATGTCCCCCCCAATATCGCAGTACCGCTAAAAATCGCAGATCGCCGCCATTACTAGTAAAAAATAAAAAAATAAATAAAAACCCCAGAAATTAATTCTCATCATCCGTAAACGCGGCCACTTTTGCGCAAACCAATCAATAAACGCCGATTGCGATTTTTTTTATCGCAAATATGAGGAAGAATATAAATCGGCCAAAAACGGTGAAAAAAATTTTTTTATATATTTTTTTTTTTTGGATATGAATTTTAGCAAAAAGTAAGAAATTTGGATTTTTTTGCAAAATGGTCGCTCTTCTTTTGTTTATAGCGGCGATAAGAAATGACGCAGAGGCGATCAAATACCACCAAAAGAAAGCTCTATTTGTGGGAAAAAAAGGACGCAAATTTCGTTTGGGTACAACGTCGCACGGCCACACAATTGTCCGTTAAAGCGACGCAGTGCCGAATCGCAAAAAGTGCTCTGGTCCTAAAGCTGCAAAACCTTCCGGGGCTGAAGTGGTTAAAATCACTTTAACATCACGTTATGAGAAGGGGCAATAAACACAATCAATGTGCAATGTATTGCATTACAGAAACAATGTTTGTAACACAATAACACACTGATAAAACAATCTGCTTCATCTAATCTGCTTATCTAAAAGCACATTGTAAAGGATATGCATTCCCCTTAATAATTGCCATATGCTTATATTTTCCTGTTTTGTATAAAAATAAAAATAAAAAAAGCACTGTACTTGTTAACAGTTATCTTGCAACAGACATTAAGTATGGTTCCCCTGCTGAGTTTTTCGCTATTTTCCAAGTATAGAAAAGAAGATCTATGATATGACTGAAAATCTACAAAATTCCTAACAGGAACAAATGATTGAGAATATGACTACGTTTTAGTGCAAATTCAGCATGTAGGTGGAATAAAGACATGTGGTTGAAAGCAAATGTATGCCAGATGTATCCTGCTGCTTTCCTGGATTACACATTAGGGTAAGGGGAAATTAAAGTGTTTTTTTTTTACTGCACTTAAAAGTACCTTTAAAAGGGTTTTCCAGTTTTGTAAGAAGAGTACGCAACATTTAGACTTCACGAGGTGCCTAATGGTGGCCATGTGAATTGTGTTAAAATGAATTGTGACACATGCAACTGTCCTTGTAGGTTATAGCATATTCTCAATAGACACAAATGCCAAATGTGACACCTGAGGGGGGAGGGAATCCGACCAGCGGAAGTTCCGCTTTTGGGTGGAACTCCGCTTTAAGCCACTCTTCTTGGGTACCCCACCAACGCTCCTGGCCGCTCCCTCCTGCCAAGTGCCCCTATAGCAAGCAGATTGCTATGGGGGCACCCAAGCAGACTCACTCCCGAGCCACTGCTCTATGTGTCCATTCACACAAGGAGCACGGCTTGGCCCCACCCCTGCTCTCTCTCTTCATTGGCTCACTGGCTGTGATTGATAGTACCTGCTATCTCAGATAATGAGAAGGAAGAGACCTGGGAGAGACTCTGCTCTCATGCACATCACTGGACTGAGATGAGGCACAGATAAATATTACAGGGAGTTGGGGGGCTGCTGCACATAGAAGTTTCTTTACCTTCATGCAGAGAATGCATGAAGGTAAAAAACCTTCAGCCTTTACATCCACTTTAAAATAAAACTCATCTGTGGTCTCCTGCTCTAATTCAATCACTGGCCCAAAAATACATAATAATGAATACATAGAAGTAAAACAAAAAAAAAAGGATCATATTTAAAAAAAGGAATACTTCCGAAAAACCTTCATAGACAACCTCATTCAAGGGGGTTCCTACAACATTTCCAGCATCTACAAACCCCTCTTACTCCTCTCCCTAAGCCATACTGCTAAGAAGTCGATCCACCACTGGGCCAAGCACTTTCCCATCCCTGACCTCGGGGAAAAAATAATGATCGGGTATAGAAAAACTCTTAAAATCACCCCCAACGAAATTTGGAGGGAGACACAACTAAAGATCATACATCGAGCCTATATTCCTTTCATCATGGACAAAGATAACCCCGCTGCCTCCCACTGTCCTCTCTGCAATCAACCCAGGCCATCCTTACATCACCGCTTCTGGGCGTGCTCCTTCATCGATGCTTTTTGGGACAAGGTCATCTCCTTCATCTTCAGCATAACTCTACTCAATCTCCCTAAGGATCCTCTCCTTTTAATATTCGGACACTGGGATAAACAACTTATCCTCCGCTCTCCTCAACCTTGCTACATCGACCCC
>BLSH010022783.1:896811-921257 GCA_018402905.1 Glandirana rugosa
TTAAAAAAAAAAAAAAAAAAAAAAAAAAAGGAATAAATTAAAAAAGACACAAAACACTTGCAAAACTTGGGGAAGTGTGAGGACCAGTGAGATTTGTGGCTTTAAAGCTGGTCATACATGAATAGATTTTCAATTGACAATTTGATTGTTCAAAAGCACTTCAACATCCTGTTTGCTTTTACTATTACATTCTGGAACAAATGGACTTTACTGAATGAAAACTCCATAAACTGCTAGAAATTCGTTCATTTGAGAAAAACGTTCTCATCACTACAGTCAAAATCGAATGCCAATTTGAGTCCACTAATGACTGGAAATTCAACTCTTTGCTTAACTTTCTCCCTGCATGTTTGCGCCACACAATTTTTTCACTGGAAAATGCTGATATTCAATGATTTTTTAATACACCATGAGGGGTGAACTTGATGTATACCCTCAATCTATATCATCTGTTTCTTTTACGATTCCAATAAAACTGTGATGTTATTAATATATAGGTGTTTCATTTATGGGTGATAGGTTGCTGATGCATGTTACAGTATAGTCTCATTTTACATTTTTTGGTTTTTGCTTAGTCCTGATTATAGGGATGTGGACATCCACAACTTAAAGCGATTGTAAACAATCACCTTAAAGCGCAACCCATTCCTTGTAAAATAGAAATGAAGGGAATAACATTTGTATATAGATATAAACAAAACATTAATATTTTTTTAAAAAGTGATTACATTCCCTGTGTTTCACAACTGCATAAGAGGTGGGAGAGGATAAACAGAACAGGACTGAGCTTCCCAGTGAATGGCTGCACAGGGTGGGTGTGTCAGAACAAGTCTGATTATTGGAGGAGAGCAGGTTGAGGTCCCAGCACTGGTAGATAACTGACCATGGTATGTTCTCCTGCTTAGTGTGGTCAGTTTTAATAGGAAAGCAGAGGGATTGGCAGGAACATCAGGGATTTCAAACAAAGGAGGCAATACAAAAGATAACAGGATACATTTTTATACAAGTTCATGCTACAGCAGGCACATATCAGGAATATGAAATGTTGGGTTTACAAATACTTTTATTTTCAAAGGTTGTTAGCTCTAGTCAAATTGTGATCCATCTTATTTGGTTTACCTTCCTAAGAAATCGAAAGAACATTCTTAAAACAGAACATTTTGCACAAACTTCTACTAGTGTATAGTCAGGTTTAGATTCTGTGCTGTCATCCTCCAGCTGTAATGCATTAACCATTAATCCTGAAGTGGAATGCTTTCTGACACAAGCAGCCATGAGTCATCTACTCAGCCCAGTCTGAGCCTCTCTTTATAATTGAATCAGTGGCCATGTTTGATGTACTGTTTGCTACCTAGGTACCCAATTTCTCAGGAATCCACAAACTTTGTCTGCACTGTTTGCTTAATGCCAACAATTTAAATTCTAGGAACGTTACTAATACCTAAGCAGCATGCATTCATAAAATAGGTGCATGGAATACTAGCAAATTCTTGGAGATGATGGGGTTGATTTACTAAAGTCAAATGAGTTGTTTCCTTTGAAAGAGGACATTTTCACTTTGCAATGAAATTTTATTTTAGCGTATTCAATGTGATGAAAATTATAATTGCAAAGAATATCCAACCATGCGCAAAAAAAAACATTTTGACTGGGTGATGGAAGTCAGCAGAGCTCCACCTTACTCTCTAAGTCCACTTTCACACTGGGGCGTTTTCAGGCGCTTTTGGGCTAAAAACAGCGCCTGTAAAGCGCCTGAAAAACACCCCCCAATCCACCCCAGTGTGAGAGCCCGAGTGCTTTCACACTGGGGCGGTACACTTGCAGGACGTTACAAAAAGTCCTACAAGCAGCATCTTTGGGGCGGTGCGGTGAGCGGTGTATCCACCACTCCTCCACCGCTCCTGCCATTGAAAAAAATGGTCAGTGCTTCTGAAGCGGCTGCACACCACCTCGAATAGTGGTGCAAAAGTGTTGCTATAACAGCTGTAAAGCACCGCTAAAACTAGTGGTGCTTTACCACTACCGCCCGCCCGCCCCAGTGTGAAAGTGGCCTAAGCTAAGGAAAATTACCTTGAAAGAAGAACATGCTACTTGCCTTTAGTAAATCAACCCTGATATTTGCATGAGCTTGAAATCTCATAAACTGACACCTGACATGGTAAGGAGACCTAAAGTGGAACTCCAGCCAAACTATATTTTTTTATTTTGGATAGAAACGGATAGCATAAGGCCCCATTCTTGCTTGCATCTATGGTCCTGTTAAATGTCTGGGGAACTGCACACAAAATGATTGATGTGATCTCGGCTTGTGAACTCAAAGACTCTTTTCACATCTGTGAATACACTGGAATGTTTGAACCAACTAATGTTTTGAACCTCTGTAAGCTTTTTATTGTTGTCTGTATCTTTGCTGAGATTTATCTTCGCTTTCTGTCTAAGATACACCTATTGCTATGAGAGGAATTGAGAGAAAATCTCCCAAATAGGGATAAAGCAGTAAAAACCTGGGACATGTTCTGACCTTTCTCTACCCTATCTAAAACAAGTTGGGCTAGAATGTCACTATAACACAATTTAATCCTAGTAAAGACTGCACTTATGAATACCATCTATCATACTATCTTCATATACAGTATCTCACAAAAGTGAGTGCACCCCTCACATTTTTGTAAATATTTTATTCTATCTTTTCATGTGACAACACTGAAGAAATTACACTTTGCTACAATGTAAAGTAGTGAGTGTACAGCTTGTATAACAGTTTAAATTTGCTGTCTCCTCAAAGTAACTCAACACACAGCCATTAATGTCTAAACCACTTTCAACAAAAGTGAGTACACCCCTAAGTGAAAATGTCCAAATTGGGCCAATTAACCATTCTCTCCCCAATGTCATGTGACTCGTTAGTGTTACAAGGTCTCAGGTGTGAATGGGGAGCAGGTGTGTTAAATTTGGTGTTATCACTCTCACTCTCTCATACTGGTCACTGGAAGTTCAACATGGCACCTCATGGCATAGAACTCTCTGAGGATCTGAAAAAAAGAACAGTTGCTCTACATAAAGATGACTATAAGAAGATTGCCAAGACCCTGAAACTGAGCTGCAGCATGGTGGCCAAGACCATACAGTGCTTTAACAGGACAGGTTCCACTCAGAACAGGCCTAGCCATGGTCGACCAAAGCAGTTGAGTGCACATGCTCAGCATCATATCCAAAGGTTGTCTTTGGGAAATAGATGTATGAGTGCTGCCAGCATTGCTGCAGAGATTGAAGGGGTGGGGGGTCAGCCTGTGAGTGCTCAGACCATATGTCGCACACTGCATCAAATTGGTCTGCATGGCTGTCATCCCAGAAGAAAGCCTCTTCTAAAGATGATGCACAAGAAAGCCCTTAAACAGTTTGCTGAAGACAAGCAGACCAAGGACAAGTATTACTGGAACCATGTCCTGTGGTCTCATGAGACCAAGATAAACTTATTTGATTCAGATGGTGTCAAGCTTGTGTGGCAGCAACCAGGCGAGGAGTACAAAGACAAGTGTGTCTTGCCTACAGTCAAGCATGGTGTTGGGA
Organism: Glandirana rugosa; assembly: GCA_018402905.1. Classification (NCBI taxonomy): domain Eukaryota; kingdom Metazoa; phylum Chordata; class Amphibia; order Anura; family Ranidae; genus Glandirana; species Glandirana rugosa. The sequence goes on from BLSH010022783.1 coordinate 900,382, forward strand.
GTGTCATGGTCTGCAACTGCATGGGTGCTGCCGGCACTGAGGAGCTACAGTTCATTGAGGGAACCATGAATGCCAACATAAACTGTGACACACTGAAGCAGTGCATGTTCACCTCCTTACAGAGACTAGGCCGCAGGGCAATATTCCAACATAATAACAACCTCAAACACATCTCCAAGATGACCACTGCCTTGCTAAAGATGCTGAGGGTAAAGGTGATGGATTGGCCAAGCATGTCTCCAGACCTAAACCCTATTGAGCATTTGTGGGGCATCCTCAAATGGAAGTTGGAGAACGCAAGGTCTCTAACATCCACCAGCTCCGTGATGTCATCATGGAGGAGTGGAAGAGGACTCCGGTCGCAACCTGTGAAGCTCTGGTGAACTCCATAACCAAGAGGGTTAAGACAGTGCTGGAAAATAATGGTGGTCACACAAAATATTGACACTTTGGGCCCAATTTGGACATTTTCACTTGGGGTGTATTCACTTTTGTTGCCAGTGGTTTAGATATTAATGGCTGTGTGTTGTGTTATTTTGAGGGGACAGCAAATTTACACTGTTATACAAGCTGTACACTCACTACTTTACATTGCAGAAAAGTGTAATTTCTTCAGTGTTGTCACATGAAAAGTTATAATAAAAATTTTCACTTCTATTTCAAACTGAATGGGTTGTTTGACAAGGTGAGGGTTTACATATACTTCAACTACAGAGGGTGGTGCTCAGAACATGGATAACCCTGATCTGTGTATTTATAGGCATCGATATTGGAAATAGAAAAAAGCTTACCAGCAGCCATAGTGAATTGACCCTAAAAGATAAGTGAATCCTTATAGAAAGACCTCATACTCGCATCACCTCACCATCCTCCAAAATTTTGTAAAGGCAATTATACACCTCTCATGTTGGAAAAGACTGGTTTTCCTGCCTTCCCATAGTTGGCACAGTGTTCCATTCTGCTGCATTCTAAATAGTACTTTGCTGTCAGCCCATGTACTTGTTCTAGCTATAGAATTAGACACATTTAGGGTGGATTCACACAACTCTGGTTGCATTTGATGCATGCCAAATGCACTTGAGTTTACTTGCTTTGGGATCCTTTGCATTGCATTGCATTGATGTGCAATTTGTCCACACCAGGAGCAAAAATAAACTCCTTTTTTATCCTAACACAGTCCCTGCTTTATAGTGTACAACCTTCAAATGCAGGGCAGCACACTGTGCCACGTTGCAGTACATTTAACGCAGCAAGCTCCATTATTGACCCAGAATGACTTTGATGTCAACTGAACCTATTAAAAACAATGGCTTTTGGCTTGTTATTGCTTTGGCATGCATTGTGTAATGCAGCCTATTAGCCTAATATAGTCCAATGCACGTGGAGTGAATGGGACCCCAAGACCCGTAGAAGCACTTCCATACACTATATAGCCAGAACCAGTATATGCTCTGCATTACAAAGGTTTGCTGGACACTTAGGTCCTATTGATACTTGTGATTAAGGACAGGCTAGGAATCCAACAGGAGACTCAAAGGTATATATGTGAACAGATGCAGGCAGGGAGCCCTATTAAAACCAATGAAAGGTTGACAATGCCCACAGTAATTCATGCCCATTCACATGTATGCACAACCATTTGCATGTATTCATACATGCAGTGATTACATGCAAACAATAATAATACATTTTATTTACTAGGCGCCTTTCAGAACACCCAAGGTCAACTTACAAAGATAACAACAAAGCAAAAAAGTAAAATTTAATACATTGCATAACCATTAAATTACAAAAACCAAACAATGAAGCCAGACAGAGGGGCCGCACCTGTCACATATCTGCTTACATGCAAACCGGTGTTCGCAACATCCCATTGAGTCTCCTGCAGGAATTTGCAGTCTGCCCCTATTCTCAAGTATATGGCCTAAGAAGGACACAACATTTCACACATTGTGGACAGGCTGAATTGTGTCTGTTCTGATTTATCAGAATCAGAGGTATGTGATTGGACATTTGGGATCGTATGATAAAGGTGAACTTATTCTTTAAACATTTAGTCTAAATTACTTGTAAATATTTCTGAAATTTGAAAGCAACGCCTTACTGCACTTTCATCATTTCCCATTACAGTATACGATTTAACTACTGGTGCTGAAACTAAAAGGGCACAGGGTAAAACAAATTAGCAGGCGCAATAAATCTTACATCCTTTTTGCATTACCTCACCTCAACTCATATTTCAGACAAAAGAGAAAAAACAAACGTTGAAATAGTTACATCATTAACGTTATATTCCAAATCTTTTATCGCTTGCCTTTTGGGCTATACATAAACACATGAGAAATGCATCCCATTTACAGTGATTTTACCCTTAAACCCTTGAATTACCTATAGCATATCTAAAAAAAGATAATTGAAACATACAGAATATAAATTACTTGCATAGGTAAAATTCTAGTTCAACAGCTTGTCAATATAACCTGATACCTACAAAAAGTATTGTGCATTACAGAGGCTAAAAGGCCTCTTAGGTAATGACATCTTATTCAAGCTAGCAGCACCCAGAAGCAGATAGTAGAATTCTCCATGTTCTGGGGCAGTTATAGAGATCAAATACAAATGGTTGGCATAGCCACAACAAGTGCAATGTTTAATTTAATTAGACGAACTGGGGACAATTTCTCTTTTAAATAAACATAGTTTTATCAAAGCCACAGTACAACAATATGTCCTGTGTCTGGAGGTGCCCAAGTAAGATGGAATACAACACCAAACAATTTGCTATAAAAGGGAAAAATTGTAAAATGCTGAATGACAAGTTTATGTCTCTGGACTACAATGACCTATTCTTACACCAATGACACCATGAATGCTTTCAGCAGTCTCAGTTACAAAGCAGTTGCCAGTCAATGTTCCCTGCCATATACAAGGCCTTTCAATTTAGGAGAGTCCAGAGTATGGGCAATAACAAAAATCCAATTAATATGCTGTCATATTACGCAGTACAACTGAATGTTATATTAAGTTCATCTAAAGGTTCACTTTTTCTTTAGTAAGCTAAGCAAATGACCTCTGCTATTACAATTCTCGAGGTTAAATTTCAGAAAAAAACAGCAATATAGCTTATTTCAGCCACTTATGGCTTCCTTTAAAGCTAGGTGAGGTGAATTGCTCTACACTGCCATAAAATTTCCCTATGATGTACAAGATTCTGTTGAAACTTCAGTTACCATGCACATTGTTAGATGTATGCTTATTTTGGAGACTCCTGCTCCTGCCAGTCTGGACAGGGAAGTGCAGTAAATCTCCAATGAACAGGGCAGAGTGAAGCTAGTCATAGATTGGTAGAATTTCAACCAAAAATTCTTGGGAAAAGAAAACTCCAGGAAAGTTTTCTATGCATTAGTGGGTTAAATCAACATTCGTTTTCAAGACAAGAAAATTAGAAGGAGCGGGATAAAAAATGTTTTCTCAGATGAATGAATTTCTTACAGTGTATGAAGTTTCCATTTGGTTAAGTCCATTCATTCCAAAATCCTATGTTAAAAGCAAACAAAATATTTTGAACAGCAAATAAATTTTCTGGAAATTTTCAAACGAGTCTTCCAAAGACTTTTCCTAAGAATTTTCATTAGAAATTCTATCCATCTATGGTAAGATTCAGGTATGGTTAGAGTGCTAATAGGGAAGCCTGGACGTGGAAAATCATTAGTGACAATTGTGAAGGAAGCGACAACAATGTGCATCCTGACAATTAGCTGTAGCAGGCAAAGTGGCTGGAAAGGTGACAATGCTGCAGTATTTTTGCCAAGCCCATCAGGGTTACACATGTTGAAAAATTGCAAAGTGAGGATTATTGTGTGCTATACAACATATTTGTGAGGGTGAGGAGGCGGTAGCATTTATCACTGATATTGTCCTGCTATTTCACAAAATGGAGGTGCCGTTCATTACCATACAGATGGTGCCACAGCAACACAGTCTACAATAAATACGATATATAACATTGTAGATAGATATGAATAAATAAATAGATATTTTGCTTCTTGCTTTGCTTACCAGATAATGCTTTATATTGGTTTAAGCAAGAGGGTCAAACAAAATGACAGTTTCTAATATCACTATTGGTAAGATCTGGGCCTTTGATCCTTGGGTCTGCACATCTGCCATGGCTATAATGAGCGGATACAGCTTTCTCTGTTGGATTTCTTAGTTAAAGTGAATGTAAACCCACCACTCATCCAGTATAAAGGAATGGCATAGTATTAATGTATATATAAATGCAAGCCTCCTGCATGTATCCCTGCCTTGCAAATGTCACTCCCTTCAGCAGTATAAACATTGCAAAACACTGGAATCAGTGGGTGGTTCTCTTTTCCGAAGATTGGTGGGCGAAGTTGTGATGTCACAAGACTCCCCATCCACCTCTACACTCTCATACTCTCCTATTCCTGAGTTTTGAGTAACTACCAGTTAAAACCCAGGAAAGGCACCACATGACTTCAGCCCAATCAGGCTGAAGTGTGGAGCAGCCAATCCTGGGTGAGCTGGAGTAGAAAGGAGGGGGGATGTGAAGCTGCAATCGTACAAACTCTCTCCATGCAGGAGATAAAGAAATCAGATGTCAGTCACAGCAGGGGGGATGTGGCGACACAAGCTTATCTGTGTGTGGTTTGTTTATGTTACTACAAAAAGACAAGAGAATTGCTCAGAGCTGGATTAACTCGTTGTGGCAAGACTGGGCACAGATGATTTCAGATCCTCTATTCTACCAGGTAGAAGTCTTCATCAAAAAATGTTTTTTCAGGTTTGCACCCACTGTAAGGGAATGCAAGAGGTATTGCAACACATAAAGGTGGGCATAAACACCCACAACTACCAGGGGGACACAAACAGTGTAGGGAGCTATGAGAAGGAGATCGTATTCTTGTAGTAACCATGGGACTGACCAAGTCCATCAGGTCCCATTTGCAACTAAAACATTACTGTTGGGTCTATTGTCCCTTTAAGTGTCATTTCTCAGCAATAACATATTCCTGAAAAACGCTTACAAATGTTCACTAGACAGTACTCAAAAAATAAATTGTATGCATGTGCGTATTCAAGGAGTGACCAAAGAGGACAATGTGGAAAACTGAACTTCATTAAAGTTTTAAGAACACACAAACTGTTTTGCAAAGTGAAACATATTTCACTATTACTGTACACCGGGGTTTAAAAGGCTTAAAGTCCCCTAGGCCAAGTAAATCTTGGATTTGTTTATTTTATTTATATAATGCTGACAATTTCTACAGTGTTTTACAAAGAACAGCTAGTCCTTGCCTGCTAAGAAGCTTACAATCTAATGTATTAATAATATTCATACTGACACACGCACCCTCTGGTGCCCCTGGTGCTGATGAAAATATGCGCACACATAGGAATCCCAACACAATATGAGGAGTACATAAAAACTCCATTGTGACATTTGAACTCAGGACCTCCCCGCTGGTGGGCATGAATACTAGCTAATTAAACATGGATAAGACTGACCAAACACCAAGTGCAGATGTCTAATATGAGAAATTGGTTTATTAGCATGGTATGGTGACTGTATGAAGCATTTCCTTTTTATATTATTTAAGTAGTGATTGTGTGGCTCTGGGAACTTGTTTAGATTAAAGTTTGTGTCATACTCCTATGGACTATAATTGCTATAACATGGATGATTTTATTTATTACATTTTTTTCTCTCATTTTTTGTCTTTATATGACATCTGGTTTGTTTTTTCTTATTTGAGGTTCACATTTATGTGGAGTGTTATTCACACTATAATGCCGTACTGTATAAAGTTTTTATCAGTAAGAATACTATTGCACTATTTATAACTACTTAGCCACTTGTATAAGGGGAGCTAAACATAATCACTCACACTACATACAGCATATAGAATTTCAGTTAGGTAGAGGTAGCGCAGAAGTATACACATTATCACTGTTCACAAATTTCTTTGTTATACCCTAATAATTTGTTTGACCACTGTAAAATTTACATGACAAATCAAGTGTTCCCCATGCCACGTCTCATGTCTTTGCTCAAGCAACTACAGCATCTTTCAAAGTAAGTGCTTATTTTACTTGTGTATAATACAGAGTTTCCTGTTTTAGCTACACATCTTTTCTTGTGGTAAGGCCAGAAATAAGAATACAACCATCTGGAAAAGGCATGCAACAGCAAGAGAATGGTTCACAGCCTATGTCTTTGGATACATGCAGCTAAATGATATAAAAGGACATCTGATTTCAATAACTGAGATCATATGGCATTTAAAATTAGAATTCATGATCCTGGCCAATAGAAAGGCAAAAGAAGTGGAAGGGTAGGTTTGATTTTATTTCCTGCTCGGACCCTTTTCAAAGCACCAGGGAATTCTCGCACTCCTACCAAGATTTCATAAAAAAATGAGTTTTATACTAATGGGTATCTCTGTGTAAAAGATGTAGCATGAAACATATATATGCAAGCACTTATAAACACCGAAAAAAGCAATTGGTCTAACCAAGATTACATAGGTAAAATGTTCACAACAACACTGAAGCCATGGGCTACCACACTCAATTTCTGTTGCCTCCTTTTACAGTAACTCTACTCTTTGTAGAATTGTACTTTCTTGTTGTACCTTGCTTAAAATAACACACCACAAAAATGTAGTCACAATGCTCCACCCCAAAAGATCAACCACATTTGGGAACAGAATCCACTCATCGCTAACAGACATAGCTTGCAACCCCCACTTACAGAGTCTCTGTCACTATCTGGAAATGTTTTTTAAAAAGGTTTCCTTAACAAGAAGACTCTTGATAGTTACCCTTATGTAGAGAGCTGTCTATGATCCTCACCCTCTTAAAAAGCTAAGGCTGCCTAAACAATCTTCTTCATGCAACACACTTCTGTGTCTACATCCACCACTGGGCTCAGTGGCTCCAGCTATGGTACCTCTGTTTTGTGTCCTGTGACATAGAGGCTAGTGGATGAAGCCACAGAATATAGCAGGGGAGCAGGCATCTAACACCTAAAAGTGTGCTGGATGCTGAACATCTTGCAAAAGAGGGAATAATTTATTACTAGAGTTTACTAGAGTTTAGTAATAAACAGCTCCATTTCCATGCATCTCTTTTTGTTAAAATGTTTACTTAGTAGCAAGGTCACTTCAAGAAAATAAGCTGTAAAGTACCCTCACAAAATGGAGAAAATGATTGTTCTGTAAGACTAGTTGTGTGAGGATGTTTAAATTTTAAGGGTATTTGTTTGAGGTAATAGTAGCCATATTATATTCAGATTCAGATTACTGACCCCCAAAGGGAAATTATTAGTGAACTTGCAACAACAAACAATGCAAAACATACAATTTTTTAGGACTGCTTGGACCTTGAAGAAGGGTAAATACCCTGAAAGCTCGTCTTGGAAAATTGTATGCTAGTGCAAACAAAAAAGGTATCACGGACAGTACTCAATTGTTTTTTGGTATTTGTATATCCAGCTGTACAAGTAAACACTGCCATATTCGTTGATTTAATTCATTAAAGTGTTGGTAAAGGCAAACCTCTTTCTTTTTAGTTTTGGATGTAACAGGCAATGGTTGACCCTCTGTTAACTTTTTATTGCTGTCTCCCTAGTGGGTAGATTTAGAGGTGAGGGGAAATCCAAACTTTTGAATGTCTCTAGAGCAAGAAGTAAAAGGTAATCACCCAATGGAGCAAATGTGACAACTGTCTAAGATGAAAATCCCTCTGACTTTGGGGGTGATTTCCTTTCTTGTTTATTGGTGCGACTTCAGGACAGAAAGTAAAGGGAAATCTCTTTAGTGGGACATAGACAGTAGAAAGGAGAGTAAAAAGGGTTTAACCCTTCCCCACTCTGTCAAAATCTGAACAAAACAGGTTTAACTGTACAAACACTTTAAAGTACTGTACCTTTAACTTTCAGTTACTGTAGATTAGCTTAAGCAAGGGTGATTGCCTAATGTGTTGTTTAAGAGATACTTGTCCTTTAATGACTATGTGTTACTTCAATACAGGAACACTCAGTTTTTAATATTGTGTGCCCCCTTTAACATCAATGACAGCTTGAAGTCTTTTGTGGTATTTGTGGATGAGGATCTTTATCTTCTCAGATGGTAAAGCTGCCCATTCCTCTTGGCAAAAACCCTCCAGTTCCTGGAAATTTTTGGGCTGTCGTGCATGAACTGCACGTTTGAGATCTCCTCAGAGTGGCTCAATGATATTGAGGTCAGGAGATTGACATGGTCACTGCAGAACCTTCACTTTATTCTGCTGTAGCCAATGACAGGTCAACTTGGCCTTGTGTTTTGGATCATTCTCAAGTTGGAATGTCCAATTACGTCCCATGTGCAGCTTCCTGGCAAATGTTCCTCCAGTATTTTTTGATAACATACTGCATTCATCTTGCCATCAATTTTGACCAAATTTCATATGCCTTTGTAGCTCACACATCCCCAAAACATCAGTGATCCACCTCTGTGTTTCACAATAGGAATAGTGTACCTTTCATCATAGGCCTTGTTGACTCCCCTCCAAATGTAGCGTTTATGGTTGTGGCCAAAAAGCTCGATTTTGGTCTTATCACTCCAAATTACTTTGTGCCAGAAGGTTTGAGGCTTGTCTCTGTGCTGTCTGGCGTATTGTAAGCGGGATACTTTGTGGCACTTGCGTAATAATGGCTTTCTTCTGGCGACTCGACCATGCAGCCCATCTTTCTTCAAGTGCCTCCTTATTGTGCATGTTGAAACAGCCACACCACATGTTTCCAGAGAGTCCAAACAATTTTCCACTTCTTGATTAGAGTTTGAACATTGCTGATTGGCATTCTCAGTTCCTTGGATATCTTTTTATGTCCCTTTCCTGTTTTTCAACTACCTTTTCCCGCAGATCCTTTGACAATTCTTTTGCTTTCCCCATGACTCAGAATCCAGAAATGTCAGTGCAGCACTGGATAAAAGATGCAAGGATCTGTCAGGAGTCCAGAAACTCATTGACCTTTTATACACACACACACACACACACTAATTACAAGCAAACAGATCACAGGTGAGGATGGTTACCTTTAATAGCCATTCAAACCCCTTTGTGTCAACTTGTGTGCATGTTATCAGGCCAAAATCACCAGGGTATGTAAACTTTTGAACAGGGTCATTTGGGTAGTTTCTGTTGTCATTATGATTTTAAAAAAGTAAACACAGTTGATTGATAATAAATGGCTTCAATCAAAAACTAACCATGAGTGAAAGAAATGTTTTTGTGTTATTCATATTCTCAGAAAAATGGCCAAGAAATCATATATTCTGCCAGGGTATGTAAACTTATGAGCACAACTGTATATAGATAGATAGATAGATAGATAGATAGATAGATAGATAGATAGATAGATAGAAAAATATAATCTGTTTGCATTTATTATGACAGATTTAATGTTTAATTGAAATATGAATAGTAAAAGAATGTAACATATCAAGAACATTTGTACACCACAGACAAAGACATTTAAAGACATTTAATAGATAGATTTCATAATATTAACTGGATTAGTCTCAACCTAATTTCCCACAATTAGAAAGGCAATTTCTGTTATGGCGTCCTAAAGGAATCTGTGTTTGATAGCTGCCAAGTCTGTATGCTGTGCAAAAAGAATTGTACTATATCCTGTCTAGACATTTTAAAAAAGCAATACTTTTTCCCTGTATTCTAGGGATCTAGAAATGTATTATAAAATTATTTGATGGAAAACACCTCTAATACCATGTTGTAATTTTTCTTTTGACAGATACATATTTTAATGCGTTTAGCACAACAGCTTATCCACATAATAATTGCAATCCTTGTAATAGGAGTGAATAGGGAAGGTAGAAAAGACAACTTATAAAATGGGAGCTCACAAATGGTAATGGAGTAGCTATTTAGGGTACCAATTTGTGAGACAAGTGGCAGTCTTAACACTTTACAACAGCAATTTATAGCTGAATGGAACCAGTAAACCTTTTCTAGCCATGTTTCATTGGCTTTTATTTAGCCAGGACTCTCTGGTTACACTCGTATGGGCAATTTGTTGGAGCAGGTGCTTGAATGAGAACATGCTATATATTTTCCAGTGGTGCAAGTTATGAAATTAAGAACATTAGTCAATGAACTGTAACTGCCATGACAGTGACACAATGCACTTACCTTTTTGCCAGTTAGAAGTATGGCTTGGCTCTTCTCAATTGTTCTGAATCTGGTATTATCAATAATTATTATGGGAAAAGGGGGTTTACATGCTGATAATTGTTTTACATTACATAATGCACTTAAATCTGTCTACTTTCTTGCCCCATTCTCGGTGACATTCTTTGACCACAACTAAATAAATGTGTGTAAACTTAGCACAGCTCCAGTTTTACATAAATTATAGCATGGCATTCCAGTCCAGTACAAAGATATGTCCTGAGGCAGTTGCTGAGGGATGCATTAAATAATAAGCAGATGGCTAACATACCATTGTTTCCTAGAAGTGAATAAAAAGGCTTGTACAGTTCAAAGACATTATTTAACATGAAAGTCAGAAACATTACATTAATGACTTTGTTTCTTCTATCTCATCTTTTATGCAGATAAAGGAAGTGCACTGGCGGTATCTCCTTATGTTACAATTAGGTTTGTTGCAGTTTTATCATTTTAAAAGACATGTTACATATTGTTTTAATGTACACTGCCTCAATAAAGAGTTATATCTTTGATGATATCTTTAAATGACAGTTTTTAATGAGGTAAGCCATAGCAACCAATCCAAAGTCAGACTAGTATGAGATTCTGGTTGCTTCATGTTGCTGCACTCAAAGTATATCTAATTAGAATGACAAAAAAATTACATAAGATAACAGAGGTTATCCTAAAATTCCCTGATTCAACTATAATTTTTACTTTACAGTGGAGAGAATAGCTGCATTATTCCTTATGCCAGTTGTTTATTGTTTTGCATGTATTAAAATATTCTGTTTCAACAACGATTACAAAATTTAGCTAATTAAAAGCCTATATCTGCAAAAAATGCCACACACAGTGTCTATGATCCTTTAAGCATTTACCCCACACCACCCTGGATAGCCATTTGCATGACCTGTCATTAATGGATGACTTACACCCGGTTGCAATTTGGATGGGTTTGCCCAATGGCAATAAGCTTCAGCTCATCTGAAGGAAAAGCAAATGGTATATATCAATGCACACATATAGTAGTTTCTAAGAATCTTACTAACAAGGCATTTTAAATGTTTGCAGAGAATGTTCATTTGACCAGTAAAGTAACCTACACCGATGACCTGAGACTGGTGAATCTTTATAGGTACTCCTGATTATTTTTCATGTGCTGACTTGCAAACTGAAATCATATGGTAATACTTTCCATCTGATGTTAAAGCTGAACTGGCCACAAACTTGCTGGTGACATATAGCATGGTAAACCAATACCTGCTGAGTTCCCCTAATGTCTGCCACACATGTTCTTTTTCAAGAGAAAAAAATCTCAGGAATCAATTATAACCTCACTGGAGTGGAATTTTATGGTGGGATAATGGCTTCCTGCTGCTGTTAGGTGAATATAAATTACCCAAAATGTTGAAATAAGTATGCAGGAAACAAAAGGTAAGACACAGCAAGCCATCTTACAGGCCAATGGTTTACATTTCATGGGCTATGAAGTATTTGGAATTGTGGCTGATTTAGGCATTTGACATCTTCTTCTTTTAAAATTAAAACTTAATAATAATGTGTATTTAAAGTCAAAACTTTTTTTCGTTTTGGATAGAGAATAAAATGGCTAGAACTCCTGTTTTATAGATAATTAGTGTTCCTTCTAAAGATATTGACTCTTTTTATTTGTCTAGATAACCACTGTAACCAGGACTGAAAGAGATAGGGCAATCCAAAGTTGTTAGTTGACCCCAAATCAGGAATGCAAAGAAAATCTTAAAACGTGGGCACTTGTTCCTTGGAGAACTATGTAAGATGGGATTTGCCTCTTGTATCTATAGAATAGAACGGAAATCACCTCAATGTGACACAGGGGAATTTTAACATTCCCTAATATATTCAAAATGATGTGTATCATTAGACACACTTTACATATTTACATACATTTTTAAGTATAATTTTCTTTTGGCTGGTAGTTAACAAGATGAAAGTGGATTTATTTTTCCAGTTGTTTCAGAGAACATTTAGGACGCAACACACACATACGTAGCAAGGTAAAATGGCACTAAACAAATTGCAAACAAGAGCTTTAAAAAACATGGGCTGTGGGATGTTTAAAAGACTTGGAACTAAATATATAAAAAATAAAAGTGGTATAGTGGTGAGTGTTAAAAGTTCAAACACACAACTATTGTGGATAAGACAGCTGATACAGCTGCAGCAGTGGTTGTATGTACATGCACCATCTGACCAGCATGAGTGGTCAAGAGGAAACAAGTGTTCTATCTGCTCAAACATTCCTGTTCATCTACATAGAGAAAGGAGGGGGTGAGCTGAACTGTCAGAAGTTACATATGGCTTCTATTTATCTATAAGGATGAAAATAAGGATCAGGGCAAGTTTTCTAACATAACATACCAATTGGTCCCCAGAGAGCAGTCAGTTGGTGGAGTAGGGGCACTTCATAACCATGTAAATATTGCCCTATCCAGCTTGCCTCACATGTTTAACTAGATTTTAAGATTTACATTGTGATTAAAACTGAATAATGTATTGCACAGCAAGCTACAATAATTTTAAATTGCTATTTTTTGCGCCTGCATAAATATTATTTCACATAAAGTTTACAGAAGTGTTTTTGAGTAGATTACTGGTCTTTTATGGAATGTTGCACATAACTGGTGGATCTTATCAACACAGAAAATGGATATAAATTAACCAGTTCCCGACCGGCTTACATACATTTACTACTGCGATGTGGCGCTATCCCACGAATAGCAGTTTATAAATGGCGGCTCGCATGTGTGCTGTAGCGGGCAGGAGCGCACCGGCGGATTCTGGACTCCTGACAGACCCTTGCACCTTGCATCCAGTGCTGGACTGACATTTCTGGATTCTGAATCATGAGGAAAGCAAAGGATCTGCGGGAAAAGGTAGCTGAACTGTATAAAACAGGTAAGGGATATAAAAAGATATCCAAGGAATTGAGAATGCCAATCAGCAGTGTTCAAACTCTATTCAAGAAGTGTAAAATGAGGGGTTCTGTTGAAACCAAAACACAGTCAGGTAGACTAACTAAAATTGTAGCCACAACTACCAGAAAAAAAATGTTAGGGATGCAAAGAAAAAAACACACAAATAATTTCAGGACTCTCTGAAAACATGTGGTGTGGCTGTTTCAAGATGCACAATAAGGAGGCACTTGAAGAAAGATGGGCTACATGGTCCAGTCACCAAAAGAAAGCAATTACTACTCAAATACCACAAAGTATCCCACTTACAATACGCCAAGCAGCACAGAGACAAGCCTCAAACCTTCTGGCACAGTAATTTGGAGTGATGAGACCAACATTGAGCTTTTTGGCCACAACCATAAACGCTACATTTGGAGAGAAGTCAACAAGGCCTGTGAAACACGGAGGTGGATCGTTGATGTTTTGGGGATGTGTGAGATACAAAGGCATAGGAAATTTGGTCAAAATTGATGGCAAGATGAATGCAGTATATTCTCAAAAAAATACAGGAGGAAAATTTGCATTCATCAGCCAGGAAGCTGCTCATGGGACGTACTTGGACATTCCAACATGACAATGATCCAAAACACAAGGCCAAGTTGACCTGTCATTGGCTACAGCAGAATAAAGTGAAGTTTCTGAAATGGCCATCTTAGTCTCTTGACCTGAATATCATTGAGCCACTCTGGGGAGACCTCAAACATGCAGTTCATGCAAGACAGCCCAAGAATTTCCAGGACCTGGAGACTTTTTGCCAAGAGGAATGGGCAGCTTTACCATCAGAGAAGATAAAGAGCCTCATCAACAAATACCACAAAAGACTTCAAACTGTTATTGATGTTAAAGGGGGTAATACACGGTATTAAGAACTGGGGTATGTAAACTTTTGATCAGGGTCATTTAGGTAGTTTCTGTTGTCATTATGTTTTTAAAAAGAGTAAACATAATAAATGGCTTCAGCCAAACACTAACCATGAGTGGAAGAAAAGTTTTTATGTTATTCATATTCTCTGAAAAATGGCCAAGAAATCATACATTCTGTCAGGGTATGTAAACTTATGAGCACAACTGTATATAGTGCCGCCAACTAACACAGCACTTTACATAAATATTGTACATTCACATTAGTCCGTGCTCTCAAGAAGTTTACAATATAAGGTCCCTAATTCACATTCATACACACACGTGCTAGGGCCAATTATGGCAGGAGCCAATTAACCTACCAGCATGTCTTTGGAAAGTGGGTGGAAACCAGAGTACCCAGAGGAAACCCATACAGGCACATGGAGAACATGCAAACTCCAGGCAGGTAGTGCCATGGATGGGATCCAAACCGGTAACCCCAGTGTTGCTAGGTGGAAGTGCTAACCACTTAGCCACCGTGCTGCCCACTTCCCCTCTGTTACTTTTCTGGGAACAACCCAAAATTTGGGATTTTCTTTGACTTTCAATGATAATGGTAAACAGGACAAATAGAGAAGGTGAATCGCCCTAACATGACCGAAGGTAGCAATAAAAACCCCGTCCTAATCCCTCTCCACTCTATCCAAAAATAAATAAAAAGTTTTGTCTTAAGTTATACTTTAAAGTTCTGTTTAATAAACCCAGCAAAACAGTATTACATAAGCTAGTATGGTCTAAATCATGTATTGTGCACATACAGGGAAGGGGGGAGGAGAGAGACGGGGAACTGCATTAGAGAATGAAGTCAGTCTGTTAACCCTTGTTGTCTGACATGATGCTCTCTGACAGTTGCCCATCCAAGCCCAGGGGCATATATTGGGCTGAATGTGTACAGTTACAGTGAAAGTCTCTGGGCAAGCTGGCAGCATCTTAGATATGAATCCCTGTTAGGCTTAGTGTTACATAAGCTAGTGTAGAGGGCATTTGTGAGGTATTGTCTAAGTACTCTTATCCTTTAAGGTTTATGAGTTGGCACAACTACTGACAGTGGGCAATGTGTGCAAGACATGTATAGGCTATAATCAGTTTATTTAAAAAACAAAACTGCTGGAGATTGAGGAGACCCATATGAATTCATACCAGCATGCATACTTAAGGCCACCTTCTGAGCCTGTCAATCTTCCAATACACATAATTACTTTGGAACTATTCAATGTCATGGAACCATCTGATGCCTGGCTGCAGGTAAAATCTGCTATTATTCATCTTCTAAATGGTCAAGTAAAAAGAAAAACAATACAATCTGTTTTTCAGAAAGTTTTCATCCAACAGCTGCAAAAACAAGACACACAGGAGAACAGTTATAAGGCAAATCATGGATCATCACTTTACCATTGCTGACAGGTTATTCTCATTGCATCTGCAATGTCTATCACTGGCACACATGCAAAATACATTTCCTCCTTGGAAATATTTACAGAATTACACAAGGTTCTCCGAAGAAAGAAACCATCCTGAGACATGTGGTTTTCAATGGAAAAGAAAATAAAATCCTGAGAATTGTACCACACTTAAGACTGTCACTAAAATACAGGAAGTGAGCTGCAGGTATCAAACTGAGCATCACTTCCAGAAAGTTTGTTTTAAGCACACAAAATTTAGAAATCAGTTTAAATTTTTAACGCAATTGTTGAAAATAAACTACTGTACATCTGCTGCTGAGTGTAATTTAAAAAAAAGACAACTGCAGCCTCAAGCTAAAATGTTTGTTCCATTGCTTATTGGCCAACAATGCTCTGTTATATTTATTGTTTGGTAATAATTTTCCAATGGCTCTTTCAGTTCATAAAAAACAAGTATTAGCTTCAGCTGCAATAACTGAAACAGACAAAAGAGAGACAAATGTACCTGTGCTTAACCTAACTAATTGTCTTCCAGTCTGGTCTCCTGCACCCAATGAAGCATTAGCTTGGTGAGCAGGCTTTCTCATGAATTCTTTTTCTTTCTAGCTAAGGTTTACATTTATTTACAGGGATCAATTACACCTTGTTCTTACCTAAATGTATCTCTCCTTTGTGGCAGTTACAAGAGAAACAGAAACCTAATATCATACCTTCCAACTGCCTGAGATAAGAAAATACTCACTTTACAAACAGTATGTAAACAAGGACACATGTCTACAGCACCCCAAAAACATGAACCATGAATACACAAAAATGATCTGCTAAACCCACGGCGCTCTTTTTTCACCAAAGGTATGCACAGGTGTTTGCGATTAACTGCGACCAGCCGCCTGCACAAATCTATGACAGGCGCCTCAACTGTTCACATGTAAGTAGACATTTGAGGTGTCACATGCGATTAGAGACAGATAAGTGGCCCTGAGCACAAACTACTCTTAAGAGTATGTAACTGCTCAGATATAAGGTTACATCTGCACAGTAGAAACGCTCGTCAGCCTCGTTGGTTGGTACAGGCTTCCTGGACATAGCTGATCACAAATACTTGTTATCCCAACCGCAGAGAAAAGCTAATTCTTGGCAGTGTGCAGCCCTTATCAGTCTCCTAAATGAGGCCTATGAGTATATCCTGCATATTCTGAAAATGTAAAATATATGGAAAATATAGATTTATGTATAGAGAGGTAGAGGGAACAAATCATGACCTAATGTTTTTGAGTTTTAAAAACAAAAGTTGACCTATATTTGATTGCTGTAGCTTTGTTTTCAGATGTTGGAAGTAATCAGAGGTTCTCTGGACAGGAGAATGTTTGTGAATTGACACCTCTGTGACTTAAAACTGCCTGTCCCAGCAAACTTTAGTTTAATAGTATTCTTATTTCACAGTAATCATGGATCAATACCAAACTATGCTACAAAATCTAGAGGTATGTACAAAATACTGTTTTGTGAAACCTGTAAGCAACTACCGCTAAAGCTCCACTAATATTTAAATACATGTCCAATCAAAGGTCTTCCTAATGCGTTAGGTATTTGTATCTCCACATATTCATTTAGAATTTAAGCTACAATACAACATGTTAGTGTTGGGTTGTAGAATATAATTAAAATGAAATGATGTACAGGCCGTCCCCTAGTTACAAACATTCAACTTACGAATGACTCCTACTTACAAACGGAGGTAGACAACAGGAAGTGATAGGAAATCTCCTCCTAGTAAGAGTTATCGTGGGGAAAAAGGTGTCTCCACTGATGCTTCATCACCAAGGTTTGTTTCCACAACAACCCAAAATTTTCAAAATCCAATTATCATTGGGGCAGGAAGTGAGGTGAAATCTTCTGAACAGAAACATAGACAGCAAACCAAACATTACAGGGGTGGTAACCCTTCCCTATGCTATCCAAAAAGCTTAAAAAGATTTTTTTGTCTGAAGCTACACTTAAAAAATTTACCTGTTCCGACTTACAAACAAATTCAACTTAAGAACAAACCTACAGTCCCTATCTTGTTTGTAACCCGGGGACCGCCTGTATTTGACAAGTAAATTGATAACCAAAGATTAGCATTTATTCATAAGTGGTCATAATATCCAGAAACTGATTTATAAAATAAAACTGCCACCACACAAAGAAGCTCTGTCCTGCTAAGAATATGAAACTATCCATCCAAGTAGCATTTTAATTTTAAAAGCCATTGGAAAACTTCTTTGTTGGCCGTCTGTACAATTCCGTTAAGCTGTTAGTTTCCATGTTCTTTACTCTTAGCTAGTTCAAACCCTGTTGACTTCTACTTTTTTAGTTCCAACTGTTGTTTGCCCAGCATACTCTACATGTAACATGAGAATATTCCAAAACAAGCAGCATTCAATACATCTGGAAATTGTCTGCCATCATATGCAACTGGAAAAGCATTTGCATTAAAAAAGGTGATACATGGAAGTATTATATATACACTATTACAACTCAATTACTAGTATTCTTTTATTATAGCACACATTCTAGAAAAAAATATTTTAATGTGCAGAGCCAGAAGATAGAGTCAAAACATTCACCTTGCTTTCAATTCATTTTGCATTACTTCATTCGTTTAAGATAGACCTCAGAAGAGTGAATTCTTCTGTCAAATTGTGTTTTCTGGTCTTTACTACATTGAGGGAATTTTTCCTTACTTCCTGTCCCTTTAACAGGAGAACAAGAAATGAGGGAGCATTAGGACAAGAAAACACATGTAGTCACATGAGAGAGGTTCTAATCTTTTACAATTTAATTGGAAAGAAAAGTCTTTTAGTGTAGTCTACTGTCCCCACTGGTGATACACCCCATCTCTTCCTGTCCAAACAAGGAAAACATGGAAAACTCACAAAACTCAAAACAAGTTTGGGCTGAAATTGGGCTTTAATAGAATATGATAGCAAAGGCTATAACAGCCAATTACTTACAATTGAGCAGAGTACATATTATATGATAGGTTTCAGGTAAACCACACAAAGGTGGTATTTTGACATAAAGTAGGTGAAGACAGGAGATCCCTATGCAGCGCTTTACATATATATTGTACATTCACATCAGTCCCTACCCTCAAGGAGCTTACAATCTAAGGTCCCTAACTCACATGCATACACATACTAGGGGCAATTTTGGACAGGATCTAATTTACCTACCAGCATGTCTTTGGAGTGTGGGAGGAAACCTACGCAAGCACAGGGAGAACATGCAAACTTCAGGCAGGTAGTGCCGTAGTTGGGATTCGAACCAACGACCCTTTTGCTGCTAGGTGAAATTTCTATCCACTACACCACAGTGATTATCCATTGGTTTAGTGAATGAGGTAACATTCTGCTGACTTCCATCATCCAAGCATGTGCAAGCAAAAATTCTTTTTTTTTTTTCCTGAATTTTCATCACATTCAGCAAGCTAAGTATAAATTCCTTTGCAAAGTACAAATTCCCCTGCAAAGTGAACAACCTTTTTGCATTTAGGAAATCAACACCAATGGCTCTAATACTTGATGTACCAGGATGGGGGGGGGGGGGGGGGGGAACTATATTTCTATTTTTGGAACAAAGAAAGCTGTACAGATACATTTTAATTTTGCAGAGTTAAGGCCCGTACACACGGTACAATTATCGGCCGAAAATTGCCGTACGACAGCCTGTTGTCAAATAATCCGACCGTTAGTACGCTCCATTCGACAGACGATTTTCAATTACC
This sequence comes from Glandirana rugosa, assembly GCA_018402905.1. Taxonomy (NCBI): domain Eukaryota; kingdom Metazoa; phylum Chordata; class Amphibia; order Anura; family Ranidae; genus Glandirana; species Glandirana rugosa. The sequence continues at coordinate 919,692 of BLSH010022783.1, forward strand.
GTCCAACAAAAGTTGTATGAGCAGACTAGAAAACTTTTGTCTGCTGACAAGGCGTCGTCCGATTTTCAACTCGTCTGTACAGAAGTTGGACAAACAAAAGTTGTGCATACAAGCACACATGTTCAGAACCCAGGAATGAACCGGAAGTGTTCAGTCGTGTAAACCTGCATTCATAATTCACAATTCACATTCTATTGAACTTCCTCTTTATACACTCGTAGCACGTCACTACATTCGCCTTTGTCGAATGATAACTTTACTACTGTCAGTAAGCTAGACAAAATCACAGACAGCCGATTTTGGGAAAAGTTGGACGTGCGGTCATACGACAATCGCACCGTGTGTATGAGGCTTTAGAGTTATTGCCATAACAATGGCAATAAATGCATCATTATATCACACCATGCTATCATAACTTTGCATCACACCACCAGTTAAAAAATGCTAATATTCACTATTTCAGGCAAAAAAAAACACAACAGTTTGAAAAAAAGTACACATCCAGACTGCTCTCTATCCTCTAGCACGGCTTAGTAGCACCATTCAGCAATGTTTAGCACGAAGATACGATAAGGCTTTTATATTTCTACAAACAATTCCCAAGGGTAGTGTTGCACAGGAGCATTTCCTGCTAGTGGTTTTATTTCTGAGATTCTATCAAACCAAAGGAGTGCTTCACTGAGATGATGCAGGGTTTATCAGTTCATTTGGGAAGAAAAAATTCTGGTGGAAAAAGCTTTCATCTTCACATGATATCCCTAAATTGAACAATTCCGGGATTTGAATGGAATTAAAGTCATGTAAATACAATGGGGTAAATATATGAGACGAGTATTGTTTAAATGGAATTAAAGCCTTGTAAATACAATGGGGTAAATATATGAAACAAGTAATGTTTACCTAGCAAGGTAATAGCTCAATTAGCTAGTGAATAATGTGAAGCTGTGGTCAAACCTGTGCAGGAGAATTTAAAAAGGTAGGGTTTTTCTTGCACACGATTTGATGTATTAAACCTAGCCTCACTGTTATATCTGAAAAAAAGCTGAACTCCAGGTATGGTTTGTACTGTATGCATAGCTACATTGGATCAGCTTGGATGTACACATATTCCATATCAGGCTGATCCTTGTTGAAGCAGAGAATCACTGTTGTAGTTGAGGCTACTACAGTGATCCTTGCTGTCTTCCAGATCCAGAAGTTCTGTATTAAGGGGGAAGATACCAAAATTACCTTAACCCCTTTGCGTCACTGTCTCCTGGCCCTTAAGGAGGTTTCAGATGCTGGGAGGCGGGGTTTATGATCATCTGACCGCTGTGATTGGCTGTCACGACAATCACATGATCGGAAAGCTTCCGATCACAAGAAGCGATCGGTAACTGTGGCGGTAGCATGCAGGGATCTCGGCACAGCTGTGTCTGCTAATTGGTATGCAAAAATGCTGACGCTTGGCACCAAGGCCCCCCCGCAGAGAGGCCCCAAATTTGCGTACTGTCGGTGCATAGGGGTTAAATAAATGCAGTAGGGTTGAGTTAAATATGAACTCCACATATGTTTAGTATTGTATAT
>BLSH010022783.1:930332-949494 GCA_018402905.1 Glandirana rugosa
AATATGACAAGAACCCCCCCCCCCCCCCATTCCTGGACAGACCTGTAAGCATCAGTGCTGTCCAAAATCTTTTTTTTTTTAAGTTGAAATTTGAAAGGTTTCAACTTACTCTCTGTGTGGTCTTTATTAGAGTAGGGGAGGGTTAAGATCACTGTTAGTGTTTTACTGCTGTTTGTATGGGTAGATTTCCCCTCTCTTCCTATCACAGTGACCACACAGGAAGCGAGTCAACAAAAATGTGACCATTATTTCAGCTGTTCCCCACTCTAACGCAATCTTAAAAAAAGTCATAGTTGGAGTAGTGATTTAAAGTCCAACTCCAGGAAAAGTAAAAATGCTTCCTTGCAGTGGGGCTTCAACTGCATTGCAATTGTTAAATGCTTGATTCTGTCTTTGCAGACAGTACTTTCCTATGCTCCATCGGTGGACTTTTCCTCTGTGTCCTCATGTCCAATGCAGGGAGTCTAGATGATGTTAGAGGACCTTAGCCCACTGGAGTGCAGGGGAGAAGATCCTACCAGGGCTAGTCTGGTAGCAGTAAGTGCCCACTGGGGCAGAGGATCTGATATGTAACATTTCTTTCCCATATCGAATAGACATAAACAAGCAACCATAATGCAAGGGACCATTTTTACCTTTCCTGGACTTGGCTTTAAAGCACTACTCCTGCTGTAATTTAGCGGCATTACACTGAAACAAACGTTTAAACTACTCTACATGGGGCTAAGATAACCCTAAGCAAGTTTTTCTATAGCTATGATATGATAATATTATTTGTAATTTTTATATACAAATATGAAAAAAAAATCTAAGAAACAGTTGCTGGCTGTATAATTTTGGGGTGGGTGCCTCACTGCCTTATGGGTGCTCCATGTCATCATTACTCATGCTCCCTCGTTTTTTCTGGCTTGAAAAGTTGAAAGTAGGTTTAGTTTGGCTGAATAGCCAGAGGTGTAAATCTTGGTGAAGCCACTCATCACTGTTGCTTAGCACAAAATCTTCAAATCTTCATTTAAACATATTATATCCATAGCTAAACATCGATCTCCCTCTTTTATCCTCAAAAGCACAAAATCTCTTGGCTTTCCCACAAAAATACATTCTTATTTTTTATCCAGTTCATATATTTCATCTCAGCTACTAACCCTGCTATAAAAAGCCCTCTGCTACTCTGCTGTTTATTGCAAGTAGGGTCGAGCTGGAAATTTTTAGCACATAGGTCCCCACACTTTAATGAACTAACAGCTGCCAGGTTGCTAGTAAATTGAACTCATATGGGTGGACTGAGTCCAATGTACTGTATGCAGCCTGGGCAGTGCTAACAGCTAATCATCATGTCTAGCTTGCTAGCTGAAAATCGCAGAGCAAAAATCCAAAAAAAAGTAACAAACTGCAATTTTAGCTCTTTTTGGAACACAGCGGGGAAGGGTTACTTTCCTCCGAGATGTTTTATTGCTTTCTGTATACCCATTGGGGGTATTTCTTTCACTTCCTGTTCTGTCTGTTCACAGGCAGTATGTATTCTTCAACATGTTTTGCAATAAAAGGTATTGTATTGTCTGTTTGTGTCTCCATTGAAAAGATTCCATCCACATTTTATGTCTCAGTGACAGGGGGCAGAGAGTGAGGAGAACCCCCCCACCCCAACCAAGTGGGAAACAAAAACAGACATCAATACAAACCAGACAGAAATTACGACTCTTTCCAACCCTATTATAGCCTAAAACAAGATATTTGGCTGTAGTTAGAATTGTGCCTGGATCTAAGAGTTGTTCCATTAGATAGCATATCCAAAATATCCCAGATGGATGCTGTTGAAGATCTTCATATTTCTATTTCATACTATTTGTATAAATTGAATCTATAGGCTAGGAACACACAACGAGAAATCAAGTCAAAAAATAAAATTCAGTAATATCGATCTGCCTGTGTCTGCTTTTATTTAGATTGCAATACCTGGGTATTGCAATGCACAAACAAGTTTTTGGCCAGTAATAGCTCCATAACCCATTGACTGAGAATAGTTTCCACTACTTATTATGAATTCAGTTAGCCACCCACAACATAACTATACAGTTGCTAGTAAGTTGTTATTTTGTTATCTTCAATATAAGTTCACATACAGTAATCATGAAATGCATGAAAAATGCTTAGTTTGAATTAAGTCCATCTAGTTCAACCAAAAAAGAAAAAAAAACCAGAAAAATGATGTATAACCATACAATCCTTCACCCACAGATGATCCAGAGGAAGGCTAAAAAAACCAGCAAAGCATGATCCAATTTGCTATAGCGGGGGAAAAAATTCCTTCCTGATCCCCAGAGAGGCAATCGGATTCTCCCTGGATCGACTTTACCTAAAAATGTTAGTACCCGGTTATATTATTTACATTAAGGAAAGAATCCAGGCCTTTTTTTAAAGCAATCTACCATGCTGGCCAAAACCACCTCTGGAGAGAGTCTATTTCACATTTTCACAGCTATAACTGTGAAGAAACCTTTCTGTATTTGGAAATGAAATCTTTTTTCCTCTAGACGTAAAGAGTGCCCCCTTGTCCTCTGTGATGACCTTAAAGTGAATAACTCCACACCAAGTTCACTGTATGGACCACGTATGTATTTGTAAAGGTAACACTGCAGTGCAAATTAATCTTCAATGTATATAATATACAATATAAAAGTCCACATTATAAAAGTGCTGGTATAAGGAGTATCCATTGCAGCCCATCATCAAAGACACCACCAAATTGAGCCGCTTACCAGAACCCACCGATCCCCTGTTACGGAGGGTCAGTGTGCTCCTTCGGTAAATAGTGTGATCGCTCCCCCAATCAGACTATAGGCAGCTGCAAATGATCCGAGAGATGTCAGTTTTAGGTGGTATTCCCAATCGTAGTGATAGCCAGTCTCCAACTTCAGTATATAATAGCCATGTCCCATATAATACAAGAGAAAGCGGATTCCAATAGTGCAGATGGTACCGTACAGCTGAAATTATTCATTAAACGAGAGCTTCAGAAAATCTCTCTGAAAAGGGGACGTGCGATTTGTTAATTACACTCATCTCCATGCTGTCCTCTCATGCAGCTCTCTGGAGTACTACCTTTCAACAGTTGCATGGACACCGCACATGGATGCTAGCACATCATTTTATTGAGGACACAGACAGCCAGGAATCTGTACATGTTGATCATATCCCCCTTAATCTCTAAAGAGAATAAATTCAGTTCCTCTAATCTTTCCTCATAGCTGAGCTCATCCATGCCTCTTATTAGTTTGGTTGCCCTTCTCTGCACTTTCTCCAGTTGTCAGATATCCTTTTTGAGAACTGGTGTCCAAAACTGAACTGCATATTCCAGATGAGATCTTACTAATGATTTTTACAGGGGCAAAATTATGTCTCTATCTCTGCAGTCCATACCTCTCTTAATACAAGAAAGGATTTTGCTTGCTTTGGAAAGCGCAGCTTGAAACAGCTTGGCCCACCCAGCACCCTCCTGGGACATGTCACACATTCCAGAAGGCAGCAAAACTAGTCTGAATGGCGAGTGCAATCTTGCACATGCAAAGTGGAGAGCCTGCTGTGAGAAAGGAGGAAGCTACAGCTGGCTCCCACATCCAGGATGGCAGCACCAGGGATCTAAAGCCTGGCAAAGGAGTGCCTGTTCATTAAAAAGTTAGCAGCTATAGTGGCTGCTGACTTTTTTTTTTTCATTTTTTAAATAAAACTAAAGTTCCTCTTTAACATTGAAGCCCTGCTAACAATCAATCAGTCCAATCCTGTGTAGTGATATTAGTAAAATGTCTACTGGTCATTGCTGTAGGAGATTACTGGTCACTCTATTATAGCAATTCCTTGAATGTGGATAGAGGTATCACTTTGCCTGCACATTCACATACATGGTGATTTCATCTCATAGGGCCAAATTATAGCAAAGTTACACTATATTCTCAAAAGTATTGGGACACCTGCTTTTACAAGCACATGAACTCGTAGTCTTCACTCTAATTCCTCCCAGAGGTGTTCTTGTGGGTTGAGGTCAAGACTCTGTGCAGGCCAGTCAAGTTCCTCCACCCCAAACTCGCTCATCCATGTCGTTGTGGGCCTTGCTTTGTGCACTGGCCCAAATCATTTGGTGGAGGGGAGATTATGGTGTGGGGTTGTATTTCAGGGGTTGGGCTTGGCCCCGTAGTTCCAGCGAAGAGAACTCTTAAGGCATCATCATACCAAGGCATTTTGGACAATTTAATTCTCCCAACTTTGTGGGAACAGTTTGGGGATGGCCCTTCCTGTTCCAACATAACTGTGCACCTGATAGAACACCTTTGGGGTGAATTATAGTGGAAACTGCGAGCCAGGCCTTCTCATCCAACATCAGTGCCTAACCTCACAAATGCGCTTCTGGAAGAATGGTCAAACATTCCATTAGCCACACTCTTAAACCATATGGACAGCCTTCCCAGAAGAGTTGAAGCTGTTATAGCTGCAAAGGGTGGGCCAACTCAATATTGAACCCTACGAACTAAGACTGGGGTGCCATTAAAGTTCATGTGCGTGTAAAAGTAGGTGTCCCAATACTTTTGACAATATAGTGTACATTTGTTAGGGATGGACTCTACACAAGTGTAAAACTCATATGAGGAGGACCTCAATCCCTACTATGGGCACTGGGAGTTTAGATACCTGGACCCACCCAGCCTTGTAGGAATGATGTATACTGTGTGCTGCCAACTGGGGCACACTTCACTTATCTCTACCACATGAGTGGCCAGTCTACATAGGACTGATAATGTACATCTATCAGGTCCTACACAAAATCATGCTGACTGAAATAAATACAATGTAGTTAGTTGGCCAATTGTGATTGAATGATCATTCCACCCATTAATACCATCAATTTAAAAATATATAAAAGTACATACTCACAGTATCATTTTTATGATTTTTTAAAGCCATGTTTGTTTCTATTAAACAGTAATGAAAAGGGATAACCATGTTACTGCGAAGAAGCTAAAAGGAACCAAAAAGCCCTTAAAATGCTATGATCCAGGGCAAAAAAAAAAGCAGTGTCTTTCTTTTGTGTAATGAATAGTCTTTTCCAAGAGAGCTGTAATCCAGCTTTGCTGCTAGAACATTCATAAATCCATTACGTCATCAGGCAGGAAGCAAGCATTTTTATTGATTGCATGTTAAATTTGTAACCCCTGGCCAGCTCTGCATGTTACAACAATCTCCATCTGCAGTAACACTTTAACCCTATAAATGATAATGAATACCACAATTAGGCTGCTGAATATTTACTGTATATAGCCATGTTTAGCATGATGTTGCCATACATTTTTTGTTTTTGTTCACTAATTCAGAGAAATATCAGGGAAGTGTATTATGAATATTACCAATATTTATTAATAAAAAGTTGTATAAGCTAATTGTCTAAACAACCTTAGATACACTTTTTATGCTATGAAAAGTTAAAGCATGTTTACATCTAAAACTATGTTAGAGTGGATAAGATTTAAAGGTTTTTACTGCTACTCATTGTGAAGATCTACCCTCTTTGTTTCTTACTAGAAAATGATTGGGAACTCCAAAATGTTATAGCTCTGACCAAAATAGGAATAGTGGAGAAAGCTTTTATTGGGGACAACTGCCTAAGGGGATTTCTCATATCTTGTTGTGTCTTTGGCACAAGCAGTGAAGGGAAATCCCCCCAATAAGATTGACAGGCTTTAAACCATTCTATACTCTATCCAAAACTAGAAACAAAAGCACTCTAATTGACTTCTGTTGATATTTGGGCCTAGACCAAGAAAGTGTTTGCGTTCCTGTGGAATTTCTTTTATTAAATTATAGTGGTTGTCAATTCGTGACAACCACTTTCACCTATAGGTAAGCCTATAATAAGGCTTACAAGTAGGTGCCCTACATATCTCCCAAACCTGAACGGTTTAGAAGATATACAGTTTCCTAGATGTGCCCACCTCATTTCGGCACATGCGCAGTGAAGAAACGGCCTCCGTGCCATTTCTTCACTGTGATCGTGCCGCGACTGGCGCTGGAGTGACGTCACGCAACTATGGCCAGTGACTAAGTCAGAGATCGTGGTACCAGAAGTAAGAGGGGCAGAAGATGGACGCTGCCAGCACAGGACTCGCTGGATGTTGCAGGCTTCGTTTGCAGTTAAATGGCACATAATGGGCTACCATGCGATGCATAGTAGCCCATTATGCATCTACTTTGCAGGGGAATATAGAGGAAGTAAACCCCATCTGGGTTTACTTCCTCTTTAAATGTACCCAATAAAGCACCATACAAAATGCTGTATATTATAAATATTAATAAAATAGTAATAAAAAATATCCACTATATGACTCCAATGCTCAGTATTTATTATACACAACTGCCTGTCTCTCCAGATTTCTTTCTGTTTAAGGATTGCTTCCTTGCCAGCTATGGTTGTTGTTCCTAGGAGTTACCTCTAAGTTACTATGCACATAGGGGAAGGAGACTGGACACATACCACAGTTCAATTCTGTAGTACAATGGCCAAAAAGATCTGCCCAGTGTTACTTTCTTTAGAGTTATTACCTGATGTGTTCTAGGTGAAAATCATCTTTCTCAAGATATTGCATAAGGAGACATTGCGGTAATAGGCTGCAGTTACAGAATCAACAGGAAACAACAGAATTTGGTCCAAACATATTGTTTACAGTAAAAAGCATGTACAAAAACATCATAACATATTTTTAGGTGATATCTAAAGCTGACCATACAATAGCTCATTGAGCATTGCCCAATTCAGCCACTCTCTTTCAGATAGAACCTTTCATGTCTTTGGTACCAGTAGATACCACTGGTTAACCAAGATATGGGAAGAAAATATATTAGCTAGGTCTGGAAGCCTTTTCTGATCACTGTTGGAGATAAGCCAACCCCAGTAGTATCCCCTCCCTGATCCCTCATGAGTTTATAGTATAAACATTTGACCCTCAGGTGACCCTGTATGATGCAATTGGAAAATACCAAGGGAGACCCAATAATTAATGTTTGTGCTTCAGACTGAACATAAAAGTCTTTTTTTTACAGTCCAACCATCATCCAAGATATATGGCCTCCAGATTTTCGTAAAAGCAAGCACATTTTCTAATTAGCTCATAGTACAGATCATTTAATGGTGGTTAGTATGGCAGACATCATGATAGCAAGTGGGCAATAGAAGGCAATAACATATTCCTTGACCTTTTATCCATAATGAACCAGAAAAAAAAATAAACAAAAAAACCCCCAAGAAAGTCAAATGAAAGTAAGTAGTAGTAAACCATACATTTTATTAAAGTGATTGTAAAGGCTCGTTTTTTTAAAATAACAAACATGTTATACTTACCTCCTCTCTGCAGTTGGATTTGCACAGAGCAGCCCGGATCCTCCTCTTCTCTGGTCCCTCCCTCTGGTGAGTGCCCCCTCAGCCAGCAGCTTGCTATGGGGGCACCCGAGTCGAGTCAGAGCTCTGTGTATCCATTTAGACACAGAGCCCCGACCCACCTCTACCCATTCTCTCCCCTGATTGACTGACTGATTTTGATTGACAGTCGTGGCAGCCAATGGCGCCGCTGCTGTGTCTCAGCCAATCGGGAGGAGTGTCTGGGACAGCTAAGACACGTGTGGACATCACTGCAGGGAGAAGGGGCTCAGGTAAGTAATTGGGGGGTGCTGGGGAGGCTGCTACAGACAGGTGTTTTATCTTAATGCATAGAATGCATTAGGATAAAAAACCTTTTGCCTTTACAACTCCTTTAATACATTTGTCCAGTAAGGTTAACTTTCTAGTTCGTCCCAGAGCATGTTATGCTTGGGTCACTACTACTGGAAAAAAGTACTATTACACATAAATGATATCATAGCTTCTTTCATCATTAGGTCACCAGTATGTCTTATCTCAGTATTCTCTGTGCATTGTTATTAAGCTTTCAGCAGTTATTAGCAGTATGATCCAATGAGGGTATTTCAGTTCTCTACATTTTAAAGTGCTAAGTGACCTCAATTTTTTTGTAAATTTGATCCCTTCTGTTTTCCAGAAAAAAACGTCCTGTTAACCACTTTTCAAGGGCCTGGAAGCCAACATATGACTCATTAACCATACAGTACTGTATTCTGCTGTCTGGGTCAACAGGGACCTCATGGTGAGTTAACTTATTGTCTGTGCTATAAAGATTGATATAAAAATGTATTTTTGGAGAATAACTTGAAGGAGCATCATAAATCTACAGTCAATTTTAGGGATATCTAATGTTGTCCTGCAAACAGCCAAACATAATTTATAGTGTAATATAACTTTTAGATCTTTGCAGCAATAATAGAAAAAGCATTATAAATACACATCCACCGCTAGAGGTCTACTGAAATGCTCAGTTGCAGCAACAATAAAATACATGATCTCCATTGTCTCCACAAATGTTAGTAATATTCTTGAGGTTTATGCAAAATAACACATCAATATCAGTTTTACACCATTGTGAATAACAGTCTTCAGATGAACCTGTCATTATGTATATGAAGCCACAAGACCTTCAGTAACCCAAAGTGCAACATCAAAGAATATTATCCTGCTCAATAGTCTGATCCCTTGCCTCTGGTTTTGGCCTAATCCGGCTCTGTAGTTTGTCTTAGGTAGCGGTCTGGAAAGTGGGCACTCTTTCCCACTGTACCAGCTTTGTGGAATTCCCAACAGGTATCAGAAATTACATTCTGACACTTGTCAATGACGTTATAAAAAATTGCTCCACTGAGAGTGTATGGAAGACATCTGTTGGTGCGTTCGGACAGAGGCTCTTAATACAAAAAGGAATCCACAGGCATAAAATAAAATATAATCAGATATCAAGTTGTAAAGGACTGAGCATTATAACAATGTGAATGAGACATTAACTTGCTTTGCTTTAGGTACTCAATGTGAAAGAAAGAGTTAACAGTACATGCTAGAATTAATGACCCCTGACATGGCACTACAGCCAACTGTTGTAATCATTAGTGCTCTGTTGTCTTTTCTGTAGGTGTGACCATAAAAAGAGTGCACATCCCCCCAACTGGTATTTGAGCTCTGTGCAAGAGATATGCATGGGAAAGTTACAGACTGAGTAAATCTCCAGACATCCTTATGCTGGATCATCACCATCATGTGTCTTACTGTGAAAAGAAAGCTGTTAAAGCTATCTGATACCAAAGACAGAGGGGGGCATAATATATTCCATGTGGTCATTTTAAAGAAAGTCGTCCCTGTCCAAAAAAAATCGTCATCCCTTACGCCTGCTATGCAAACTCTCAGTGTCTCTGATTTCTATATACTCTTAAAAATTGGAACAGTTCAGTAGTGCTTCTGTGTGATATGGCCATATATCACCGTGCCTGGGATTGCATTGCCACAAATGTAGCTGTAAGTCTTCCTCCCATTGTCATTATAAGTGACCAGCATACATAAGATGGTCCCAAAAAGTATGTTGGCAGTTAAAAAAAAATCTATATATATATATATATATGTATATAATATTTTTTACACATTTCTGTATATAAATATATATATATATATATATATATATAAAAAAAATTACACATGTATATATATATATTTTTTTTAATTTACACATTTCTTTTTATATATATATATATATATATATATATATATACACATTTAAGTAATATATATAATATGTATTTTTCTTCCACCTCTTCAAACTATATAACTTTCAGATTGTACATCAATTAGCAACTCAGAATGTGCTAAATACAGCAAATGTGTAAGCATGACTTGGTGACAAGCTCAGTAAAAGGTTCACTACTATGTCTTTGTCATCCTAAGGAGATCCCAAGGGGAGGCAATACAAGGAAATCTCTTAGGGAGAACAAGCAAGCTTTGCTCTCTATCTGCCTTAAAAAAAAGACTAGTGACACAAATATATCCAACAGCAAAATAAAAACTAAGGCATCAAACAAACATCTACAACAAATCCTGCCAGGAAAGGGTGGTTGAGACACATTAAAAAAAAACAAAATAAATCAATGCATCAAAATAAAAAAGAGAGAATGTTGGTTTTGCTTAATTACAGCACAGAAAAATACAGGCTGAGTGTAAAAGCAAGGATAATTAAGAAGGAGACAAGGGAATTCTTTCTCAACAAAGAAAAGCCTGAAGACATAGCAAGGACTCCACCCTTGCTGGATGTAGAAGAAGTCAGAAATCTGCAGCAAGTAACTCTGTGCCCCACACATCTCTATCCATCAGTTTCTTCCTCCTCCTGCCAGGTAACAACCGGCATGCCCTTGCCAAGACCCTTACTGTGACAAGTACCTTTAGGTCACATGGGTGCTCTTTTACACCCCACATGTGCAGAAATGACCCAACAAACTCCAAGTGATCAGCTCAAATGAAGTAGGGATCTGTTGCAAAAAGTTAAAACAAACTTCAGATTATTTATCCATGTGTCTTATAAACTGGCATTACACAAAAGACTAAAAAGCAGAGCTGCTTCACTTACCACTTTCTTCATCTTGAGCTTGTACAGCTAGAAACTGCCCTATGAAAAGTAAAAAAATGAAGAAATTCCTTTTCTGTATTAAAATCATCATGCCTATTTTCTAGACATGTGATTCTTTTTTTTTGGGGTGAAAAAAAAAAAAAAGTTAAGGTCTTCTGAGCACCATTAAGCCACCAGTATGTTTCCTCTGAGCTCCAAGACAAAGTCTGCAAACAAGACCTTTTTTGAAGTGTTGCAGCTTTAAATAGGAAGAATGCAGCCTTCGCTAGTTTTCCTGCCCCTTTTAGCTTGTGCAGGCTTATAGTCATCCATTCCCTGCCAAGCTCAGTCTGATTGATGGTAAACAACCGAATCAAAACTACTCTCTTCCTTTAAATTCCCTCCTGAAGGAAAGGCTTCTAATGACAGCAAAGTGGCCACCACTGCAAGGGTTAATTAACAGGTTATGTTTAATAAGCTAAAACCTCCTGCTTTCTTCTATTTCATTGTGTCAGCTTTGATTTCTTGTGCTAAGTTATGTCATGTTTTTCTTTACACATGTAATATAATCAGTATTAGTAACATGTTCCCTCTTTATTATAAAAAAGTAATAATTATATATTTTCATTTAAAGGGGGTTAAAAATAATGTATGCTAAGGACGGCTGACGATTATTAAAGCTGCACTCCACATACACAAAAAAATGTCAATTATAAATATTTTTCAATAGCCATAAATTATTTAAAACCGCTTTTTGTGCTCCAAATGCCTTTGCAAACCCAGATATTGCCTTGTAAAAGTAGCAGTGACATTATCACTGTGTTGTAAACAGCCTGTGCAGAGAGTAGAGCTGTGGGAAGGGCATGCTAGACTCCACCCACTACAGACTGCCTGTAGAATACTACAGGAGGGGGCGGATACAAGACCAGGCATCCTGCATGTGGAGAGAGAGCAGCACTGACCAGTCTTTATTACAGGAACCTCCTGCACAGAGACAATGGGGTTGATTTACTAAAGGCAAATAGATTATGCAGTTTGCAAAGTGCAGTTTCACCCTGCAAGAGCAGCTGCTCCGGAGCTTAGTAAATGAGCAGAAGCTCTGCTGACTTTTATCCATCCAATCAAGTACAAGCAAAGTGCTGTTTTTTTTTAATTCTCCTTGCACGTGACTGGGTACACATTGCAAAGTGAAGCTTTTGTGTTTTTGCGTTTGCCCCTATTTATCATGAGCTGAACTCAAAGATCTATGACTTTTTCTATGTACACAAAGGGCCTATTTCTCTCAAATATTGTTCACAGATCTGCCTAAGCCCTGGTACACACTGACATGATTTGGCATGCGATTTGACATGTCAAATCACATGCCAAATCGGCAGCAATAGCCGGCAATGGAACCGTCCTAATCGGTGCGACGCCGCACTTGCGGCGCTGCACCAATTTCAAAATGTAGTTCTTGTACTACTAGTGAGATTTGCAGGTGCGATTTCCATAGGCATCTGTGCAGAAACCCGCACAGATGACTGTGAAATCCCCGCTGAAATCGGGACTGACATGCGAGAATGAAATGGTGCGAGTTCAGCTGAACTCGCGCCATTTCATTCCTGCACTTACTTTGAACCAGGGCTAAATCTGTTTTAGTGAGCACTTCTCCTTTGCCGAGATAATCCATCCACCTCACAGGTGTGGCATATCAAGATGCTGATTAGACAGCATGATTGTTGCACAGGTGTGCCTTAGGCTGGCCACAATAAAAGGCCACTCTAAAATGTGCAGTTTTATCACACAGCACAATGCCACAGATGCCACAAATTTTTAGGGAGCATGCAATTGGTATGCTGACTGCAGGAATGTCCACCAGAGCTGTTGCCTTGAATTGAATGTTCATTTCTCTACCATAAGCCATCTCCAAAGGCGTTTCAGAGAATTTGGCAGTACATCCAATTGGCCTCACAACTCAGACCACGTGTAACCACCGCAGCCCAGGACCTCCACATCCAACATCTTCACCTCCAAGATCGTCTGAGACCAGCCACCCGGATAGCTGCTGCAACAATTGGTTTGCATAACCAAAGAATTTCTGCACAAACTCAGAAATAGAGTTGAGCGAACCCGAACTGTAAAGTTTGGGTCCGTACAGAACTTTCGGGTGTCCGTGTCCCAAATCCAAACCCGAACGTTTGAGAAAAAGTCAGAGTTCGGGTTCTGGGTTCTGGTATTTTATCACGCATGTTGAATAGCTGCAGGGCAGCCAATCAACAAGCGTTTCACTGGTTTTCCCTAGAAGCCATCACAGCCATGCCTACTAATGGCATGGCTGTGATTGGCCAGTGCATCATGTGACCCAGCCTCTTTATAAGCTGGAGTCACTTAGTGCTGCAGTCACATGCTCTCTGAGACTCTGACTAGTGTATGGAGAGGATGCTGCCGGCTCTGTGAGGGACAGATTGCAGATATATATAATAACATCTCATCGATCTAATTGTGGACTAGGTAGAGACTACTACTACTGCTTTGAGGGACAGATTGCAGATCTCATCCTGCATTACAGAACGATCTGCTTTGAGGGACAGATTGCAGATCTCATCCTGCATTACAGAACGATCTGACTGGACTAGGTATAGTCTATTGCAGATATCATCCTGCATTACAGAACGATCTGACTGGACTAGGTATAGTCTATTGCAGATCTTATCCTGCATTACAGAACAATCTGACTGAACTAGGTAGAGTCTATTGCAGATCTCATCCTGCATTACAGAACGATCTGACTGGACTAGGTATAGTCTATTGCAGATCTTATCCTGCATTACAGAATAATCTGACTGGACTAGGTAGAGTCTATTGCAGATCTCATCCTGCATTACAGGACGATCTGACTGGACTAGGTAGAGTATATTGCAGATCTCATCCTGCATTACAGAACAATCTGACTGGACTAGGTAGAGTCTGCTGCTTAGAGGGACAGATAATTGTTCTAAAATCATCTCCTACTCTTATAGGGTCAGGTTCCTGCTGTTGCTGTAAGGGACAGATTATTGTTCTATAATCATCTCCTAGTTCTAAAGGGAGAGGTTCCTGCTGGTCCTGTAAGGGACAGATAATTGTTCTAAAATCATCACCTACTCTTATAGGGTCAAGTTCCTGCTGTTGCTGTAAGGGACAGATTATTGTTGTATAATCATCTCCTAGTTCTAAAGGGAGAGGTTCCTGCTGGTCCTGTATGGGACAGATTATTGTTCTAAAATCATCTCCTAGTTCTATAGGGAGAGGTTCCTGCTGCTCCTCTAGAAGAAGAAGAATTTATTATTCATTTTTTTGTATTAATAAATACTTAAATAGTGCTACATAGTACATTTGAGGGCAGAATGAGGAGAGTGACAAATAAGGGACGTGGTCGTGATGCTGCTGGTGCTGCTGGTGCTGCTGGTGTTGGTGGTGTTGGTGAAGCTCCTGTTGGAAGGAGAGAACGTGGTCGATCTGTGCCAGCTACACGCACGAGTGAAACACCTTCCTCAGGTGTGAGTAGCCGACAGAACCTTCAACGTTATATGTTAGGCCCGAATGCCGCTCAATGAATGGTGAGGTCAGAACAAATACAGGTGATAGGAGATTGGGTGGCTGACAATGCCTCCAGTTCCCATTCCCTTGATGAAAGCTCAGAGTTGGCACCTGAACCCCATGACCATCTGTCTTTCACCTCAGCACCTTGTAAATTAGCCAAGCTGTCTGAGCCCCAAGTCATGCAAGAGACTCTTATGCTTTTTGATGACTCTCCTGGTGTGCTTTCCGTGGGCCATCCACATAGCCCTGCCCCAGAAGTGGAAGACATTGAGTGCACCGATGCCCAACCACTTTTGTTGCAGGATGAGGTCATGGAAACACCAGCACAGCACGTCTCTGATGATGATGAAACACAGGTGCCAACTGTTGCAGCTTTCCTCAGTGTGTAGACTGACAAGGAGGGCAGTGGTGAAGGGTGGATGGAAGATGATGTGGAGGAGTGAATGAGGGTCATGCGAGTGACGTGTGCAGTTTGGAGGAAGAGGTGGTGGTCGCACAGAGGCACCAGCACAGCAAAAGAGGAAGCAGGTTGCAAAAGCGGAGCAAGCATGCCCTAGACAATAGGCCTGCTACTACCCACTGCACCCAGGGACCTAGCACACCAAAAGCAGCTCAAAGGCGTTCAACCGCGTGGCAGTTCTTCTGACAATGTGCTGATGACAAGACCCGAGTGGTTTGCAAGCTGTGCAATGATAGCCTGAGCCGAGGCATAAATGTTCTAAACCTGACCACAACCTGTATGATCAGGCATCTAAATTCAAGACACAAGCTGCATTGGAATAATTACCTCAAAATCCAAGAAAGGTCCTCCTGCTTCCTCTTCTGCTGCTGCCTCGGCCTCTTCCTCCACCTCTACAGTGACAGTGTCACCTGCCACCCAGCAAACAGAGCATGTGACAGCAACGCCACCATGTCCGCCACCGTCCCTAAGCATTTCCACACAGTCCCATGGAAGCTTACAGCTCTCCATCTCCCAAACACTGGAGAGAAAGAGGAAGTACCCCAGTACCCACCCGCGATCCCTGGCCCTGAATGCCAGCATTTCCAAATTCCTGGCCTTTGAAATGCTGTCATTCCGTCTGGTGGACAGATTTAAAAACCTGATGGCGGTGGCTGTCCCACAGTATGTGGTTCCCAGCCGCCACTACTTTTCCAGGCAAGCCATCTCTTCCCTGCACAAACAAGTCGGGGACAAGATCAAGTGTGCACTGCGCAACGCCATCTGTGGCAAGGTCCACATAACCACTGATACATGGACCAGTAAGCACGGGCAGGGACGCTATATCTCGCTAACTGCACACTGGGCAAATGTAGTGGCGGGTGGGCCTGAGGCGGCTAGCCATTTGGCACATTTCCTTCCGCCACCCAGGATTGCAGGGCATTTGTCTTTGACTCCTGTTGCCTTCTCCTACTACTGCACTTCCTCCTCCTCTACCACCTCCTAATCCGCTCAGCGTAACACCTTCACCACTTCAGCACACCCAGGGGGAAACGACAGCAGGCTGTTTTAAAACTGATATGTTTGGGGGATAAACCCCACACTGCGCAGGAGCTGTGGATGGGCATTGAACAACAGACCGATGAGTGGTTGTTGCCACTGAGCCTCAAGCCTGGCCTGGTGGTGTGTGACAATGGCCGAAATCTCGTAGCGGCCCTGGGCCTAGCCGGTTTTACGCACATCCCTTGCCTAGCGCATGTGCTGAATTTGGTGGTACACAAATTTCTAAAAAAACTACCCAGATATGTCAGAGCTGCTGCATAAAGTGCGGGCCGTCTGTGTGCACTTTGGGCATTCTCATTCTGCTGCTGCTCGCCTGTCTGCGCTGCAGCGGAACTTCAGCCTTCCCGCTCACCGCCTCCTATGCGACGTGGCCACAAGGTGGAACTCCACCTTGCACATGCTGGAGAAACTGTGTGAGCAGCAGCAGGCAATAGTGGAGTTTCAGCTGCAGCACGCACGGGCCAGTCGCTCTGCGGAACAGCACCACTTCATCACCAACGAGTGGGCCTCCGTGTGAGACCTGTGTACCGTATTGCGGTGTTTCGAGTACTCCACCAACATGGCCAGTGCCGATGATGCTGTTCTCAGCGTTACTTTCCCACTTCTATGTCTCCTTGAAAAAACACTTCGGGCCATGATGGAAGAGGATGTGGCACAGGAGGATGAGGAGGAGCAAAAGGGGTCATTTCCATGGTTATCAGGCCAGTCATTCTCAAGTGGCTCGGAGGGTGGGTTCCTGCACCAGCATAGGCCAGGTCAAAAATATTCAAGCCAGGGCCCAGTTCTGGAGGATGAGGAGGACGAGGAAGATCATCATGAGGAGGAGGAGGAGGAACCGCAGCAGGGTGACACCCAACGCAGCTCGTGTGCATCACTGGAGCATGGCTGGGGGGATACGGAGGACACAGATGATACACCTCCCACAGAGGACAGCTTGTCTTTGCCTCTGGGCAGCCTGGCACACATGGCCGACTACATGCTGCAGTGCCTGCGCAATGACAGCCGAGTTGCCCACATTGTAACTTGTTCTGATTACTGGGTGGCCACCCTGCTGGATCCCCATTACAAGGACAACGTGCCATCCTTAATTCCCTCACTGGAGCGTGAGAAGAAGATGCGCGACTACAAGCGCACACTGGTAGACGCGCTGCTGAGGGCATTCCCAAATGACACTCAGGGCTCAGCGGAAGCACAAGGCGAAGGTAGAGGAGGAGGAGGAAGAGGCCACCAACGCAGCTGTGCCACCGCCAGTACCTCAGAAGGCAGGGTTAGCATGGCTGAAATGTGGCAAAGCTTTGTCAGCAGCCCGCCACAACAAACAGCACCACCAGCTCATAGGCAAGGTCTTAGCAGGAGGCAGCATTTCAGCAACATGGTAGAACAGTATGTGTGCACACGCCTACACGTACTGACTGATGGGTCTGCCCCATTCAACTTCTGGGTCTCCAAATTGGGCACATGGCCTGAGCTTGCCCTTTATGCCTTGGAGGTGCTAGCCTGCCCTGCAGCCAGTGTATTGTCTGAGCGTGTGTTTAGCATGGCAGGGGGCATTATCACAGACAAGCGCAGCCGCCTGTCCACAGCCAACGTGGACAAGCTAACGTTTATTAAAATGAACCAGGCATGGATCCCATAAGACTTGTCTGTACCTTGTGCAGAATAGACATTTAGACCAGCCTCACACAGCCATTGGTATACTTGTTTTTTTTTTAATATGCCTCAATATTTTGGGGGCTACCCCAATTAGAAAAAAAAAAAAACAAACAACAAAAAGTAGCTACCTCCTCCTCCTCCTCCTCCACCACCGCCACTTCCACCTACACTGCCACGGTCACGGCCTAGTCAACCTTTAGGCTCCTACTCCACATCCACCCCCCTTCCCATTTTTATTTTTTTTATTTGATTTTAAGTTATTTTCCCTATCCCCATTTTTTTGTAGAGTACTCTTACCCCCATTTTACTTTCTTTTGCAGCCCTCTAGCACTTGCCAGGACTTTTTTACAGCCATTTTTGTGCCAAAAAGTTCAGGTCCCCATTGACTCAAATGGGGTTCGGGGTTCGGGGTCAAGTTCGGGTAACGTTCGGTACCGAACCCAAACTTTTTCGCGAAGTTCGGCCGGACCCGCCGAACCCGAACATCAGGGTGATCGCTCAACTCTACTCAGAAGCCGTCTCAGGGAAGCTCATCTGCATGCTCGTCGTCCTCATCGAGGTCTCGACCTGACTGCACTTTGTCGCTGTAACCAACTTGAGTGGGCAAATGCTCACATTCAATGGCGTCTGGCACTTTTCACTCTTCACGGATGAATCCCGGTTTTCACTGTACAGGGCAGATGTGTATGGCGTTGTGTGGGTGAGCGGTTTGCTGATGTCAACATTGTGGATCAAGTGGCCCATGGTGGCGGTGGGGTTATGGTATGGGCAGGCGTATTCTATGGACAACAAACTCAGGTGCATTTTATTGATGGCATTTTGAATGCACAGAGATACCGTGACAAGATCCTGAGGCCCATTGTTGTGCCATTCATCCACGATCATCACCTCATGTTGCAGCATGATAATGCACAGCCCCGTGTTACAAGGATCTGTACACAATTCCTGGAAGCTGAAAACATCCCAGTTCTTGCATGTCCAGCATACTCACTGGACATGTCACCCATTGAGCATGTTTGGGATGCTCTGGATTGGCGTATATGACAGCGCATTCTAGTTCCTACCAATATCCAGCAACTTCGCACAGCCATTGAAGAGGAATGAACCAACATTCCACAGGCCACAATCAACAACCTGATCAACTCTATGCAAAGGAGATGTGCTGCACTGCGTGAGGCGAATGGTGGTCACACCAGATACTGACTGGTTTTTGGACCCCCCCAATAAAGTAAAACTGCACATTTTAGAGTGGCCTTTTATTGTGGCCAGCCTAAGGCACATCTGTGCAATAATCATGCTGTCTAATCAGCATCTTGATATGCCACACCTGTGAGGTGGATGGATTGTCACGGCAAAGGAGAAGTGCTCACTAACACAGATTTAGACAGAGTTTGTAAACAATATTTGAGAGAAATAGGCCTTTTGTGTACATAGAAAAAGCCGTAGATCTTTGAGTTCAGCTCATGATAAATAGGGGCAAACAAAAAAGTGTTGTGTTTATAATTTTGCTCAGTGTATGTATCCTCAACTCGAAAAAGCACCTTCTTTTGCTCTCAGCCTCCTCCAAATCTACAAATTCTTTTTTTTTTTTTTTTGTACTGTGATGTGACTTCCTGTTAGAGGGTACTTATGTTTGTTCTCGTTGGTCACACTGTATGTAAGAACATAGCTGCCCTCTTGTGCTCTGTCCTGAGATGGAATAGGGACTGTGGAATATGGATTATGGGATGTGAAGTGTGCATAGAGCAGTGCACATGACCGCAAATTAAAGTGCACTGCTCATTCTAAGCAAAAGGAAGTGAGGGGGAAAAGAGATTCGGGAGCTCACGGAGGACATTACAAGGAGGCATAAAAACACAGTAAGGAGCAATTAAATGAAAAATAGATTACAGGGACCAGTGGCAGCTTGTGTTTTTTTTTTTTTGGGGGGGGGGGGGGG
>BLSH010022783.1:949762-974860 GCA_018402905.1 Glandirana rugosa
CATGCTTCAACCCCCCCCCCCCCCATTGGAAGCCATGCATTCAGTGTCCATGTATGTAGATCAGGAGGCCATATGCATGGATGGGTGGGCAGTGCCTGTGCACCCCTAATGCACGGGCCTCCACTGAAAGGGACATTAAAGTGTTACTAAACCCACAACAGTGAAATCAGTCTGTACATGCAATAAAGCATGCTTGTTATACTTACCGTAGGACCTAAGGGGTTAATCCTCTGCATTGTGTAAAAATGCTGTTTAGTCCTGTCTTTTCTGTTCCTTCCCTTCTTCCACTGTCCCTAATCCATCTCCTGATAGAACAGAGGCTAGGGGGCAACCTGCACATGCTCAGTTTGGCGTGTATTGCTAGAGAGTTTTTTTTTTCTTGAGAGAGTGCATGTGATCAGCACAGAGCCAATCATCACTGTCCAGACAGAGGGTCAGGAATCCTGCAGCCTCATGGCACAGTAAGAGCAGAATGAAATCTCCTCCTACAAGCTTTAACCAGACACTGATAGAAGTCACAAGACTGCTCCAACTGATGATGAAAAAAGGTATTTATCAGTTTATATTTACCAAAATAATTGCATTTCCATGTCCTGTGTACTGTTGGGAGACCAGATATAGTGAATGCAGGGTCCTGGGTTTAGCAACACCTTAAGTGTGGGAAATTATTGGAAAATAAGGATATTGTTTAGTGTAATGCTGTCCACCCTAGAAACACACACTGTGCTCATGTTTTATCTGCCCCAACACAGCTACATTAAAATAGTATTAAACCCTCAGCACTTTTTAAAGCGGAGTTCTACCCCCACTAAAATGTAAAGTCAATAGCTATAAATACTGTAGCTGCTTACTTTTACTATTAGGGCACTTACCTGTCCAAGCATGCAGCGTTATCCTCACCGCAGCTGATTCTTGAATTTGCTCTCGGGTGCAGGCGCTGCTTTCTCGGCTAAGGGAAACTGGCAGTGAAGCCATGCGGCTTCCTACTGTGCATGCGTGAATCGCCCTGTTCTCTGTGAATGGGCTGGCTGTGGGAGGAAGGAGGGGGGTCGAACTTCCATCTCACTTCACCGCGAACTGAGCCAGAAGTGGGAGCGGGTACCTGTCAAAACCAGGTACCCGTTCCCCCCAAAAGCTACCAAACGTGGCAGCGGAGGTGGGTGGGTGACTTTTAGGTGGAGCTCCGCTTTAACTTGCGAGCACAGTAAAAAAAAAATCCACTGTAAACTATGTGTTAAATTTCTTACCCCAGCACTTGCAGTTTACACATTTTCAGTGCTGTCTGGCTCCTGCTGTTTCAGTGCTGCTTCTCTAAACGTCTAGTCTTCCCAGGAAAGAGTGAAAGTGGATTTTTCAAATACAACCTGTAGGTGCAGCTATTAAATACACATATACTGAGGCACCATCCCCAATGAAATTATAAGACCAAACTGATTTATTCCTCAAACCCCATGGGAGGAACAATATGTTACAGAGCTTTGATTGTGCAAAAATAGGGGTCCAACCAATAAAATACAAGTTCTTTATTACAAAAGTTACATAAATTATAAAATCTGTATCATTAGCTACATTAAAGGTCAAATCAACAACTGTCATCCAAAATATACAAAGAATACATTCAACATGTAGTCAAAGCATGCTGTATCAACGCGTTTCACTCAATTTGCTTCCACAGGATCCATGCCCATGTGCAAAAAAATATATTTTTGTAATATATATAAATTTGTGATATATCTTGTATTATGTTTATGAACATATCTGTACAGCCATACCTTTTTTTTTTTTTTTGTACACAGGTATGGATCTTGAGGAAGTAAATTGAGCAAAATGTGTGGATCCCGTATGCCTTTACTACATGTTGAATGTATACTTTGTATACTTTGGATCACAGTTGTTGATATGGCCTATAATGTAGCTAATGAAACATATGTTATCATTGTTTTTTAAACTTTTGTAAAAAAGAGCTTGTATCTTATTGATATTCTGTGTTTGACCCCTATTCTGGCACAATCAAAGTCTTGTAATATATTGTTCCTGCCTCACCATGGGGTTTAAGAAATAAATCCTTTTGGTTTAAAGTGGATTCCCCTCCCCCCCCCCCTCCTTCTCTTCTAAAACTGCTCAAACCACATTAAACAAGTCAAGAAAACTGATACATTTACAGTATATCATCAACAACCCATAGTTTATATTCTGTGTCAGATTTCCCCCTCAGGTTATCCTCCTGCTCCCACAACATCATATTAAAAAATAACATCATCAGCAGCTGGCTTCTTTTTACTGGTTGCCTTTGCTGGCCAACCAATGATGTATGTGGAGAATCTCGTGCAAGTGCAAGTACAAGATCTTGGGAAAACATGGTGACATACACTATATTGTCAAAAGTATATATAGTTTTGAAACACATAAAATGTTATAAATTTTTTGGATATCACATTGTCCGTTAATTCTTCTTTTGGTGGCATAGCCACTCGCACTTACCGTAAACCCTGTGCTGGCAACTCACTGTTACTTGCCAGCAGTTGTCATCCTTTGCATACTATAGAGTCGGTGCCAGTGGGGGAGCTAATCAGAACAAGACACAATTGTTCAACGGTAGAGTCCTTTAGTGAGGAATGTGATGTAGTGTCACCCAGACTACAAACACAGGGTTATAATGCAAAGCATATTAATAGAGCTATAAACATTGCCACTAACAGAGATAGAGCCACCCTCCTAAAATTCCCAAAAAGAAAAGAGTTGGGAAAACAAGTGTTAGTCCTATTACATTTGTCACTAATTATTCATATGAGTTTAATCATATTCGCAAGCATCTCCAGATTCTTTCCGTAGATAAAGATTTGATTGCAATTATTCAGGCAGGGTGTAGATTCTCCAGCAGGCGTGCAAACACACTAGGAGATATTCTTTCCCCTAGCCTTTTTCAATCTGCCACCCATAGAAGAACATGGTTACATGCCATGGGCTCTTATGCCTGTGGTACCAATACCTGCAGGTTCTGTAACAAACATACCAAAAAACCTTAAGAATTATGTTCTTGCTTTATGGGTAAAAATGTTACTATACGTGACTATATAAATTGCGGTACCCAGAATGTGATATATGCTATTGAATGTGTAAGTTACCATGTGCAATATGTTGGATGCACTATTAGATCATTGAGAACACGCATTAGCGAGCCCTACCATGGCGCATCATATGAGTCCGATAAGGGTCTTTCTAATGTGTCCAAACATTTCAAACATGTCCACCATGGCAATATGTCATCATTCACTTTTTATGGCTTAGAGAAAACTAAAAATCTACCCTGTGGAGGTGACACCTACCGGAAGTTGTCAGAACAGGAGGTATGGTGGATTTTTAGTCTTAATACTAGAATTCCACATGGCATGAATCTAAAATATGATGTGGACTTATTTCTCCGTTAAGGGTTCTAAAAACTTGCTAAGTATCTGGTGCTGAGCCATTCATGTTGTATTTTTAACTCTTTTTTCCCTTTTTTTGTTTTTCTCTTTTTTTCCTTTATTGTCTGTTGACAGTTTTATATTTATTGAGAACCTGCATTTGCAACGGTGTTTACCATTATGTTCCAATTAAGTATACCATCTATTTGGAGAGGAAGTGGGGTTACACCCTTTTGCCTGTATATTTATATGCTATGTGGTTTTTGAAAGAATATGCTGTGAACAAGGCTATATTTATACATGGTTATTTGAAAATAAAGATTTGAATACCGTATCCAGAAGTTCCGACTCATTACCACATATTTGGACTTGTACTATTAGGCCTCATACACACGGACGTTTTTTGACGCCGGCGTTTTCTGGCGTTTTTTGCAGCTCTCCATGTTAGTCAATGGCCCCATAAAAACGTTGGCGTTTCTGAGCTGTAGGTGGCGTCGGCGTTAGTGAGCAGAAAGTAGAACCCATGGCCATCGCGTTCTGAGGCTGTAACGTTTTGAAGTTTTTTGACGCCGACGCCACAATATGCCAATAAACGCCAACTAACGCCAACAAACGCCGCCTAATATTGTACCGGCGTTTTCCGGCGTTTTTTGACGCTGACGTTTTTAGGTTGAAAAATAGCAGAGGGATGATTTTTTTTAAAAAACGCCTATTGACGCCAACGCTCACTAACGCTCAAAAACGCCGATGCATAACGCCGAAAAACGCCGACTTTTTTTCCTTGACGTCGGACCCGACGTTTTGTTTATTTTTTTAAAAACGTCCGTGTGTATGAGGCCTTACTTTACCTTTACATGCACATGAACTTTAATGGCATTCTAGTCTTAGTGCGAAGGGTTCTATATTGAGTTGGCCCACCCTTTGCAGCTATAACAGCTTCAGCTCTTTTGGGAAGGCTATCCACAAGGTTTAGGAGTGTGTCTATGGGAATGTTTGACCATTCTTCCAGAAGCACATTTGTAAGGTCAGGCACTGATGTTGGACAAGAAGGTCTTGCTCGCAGTCTATGCTCTAATTCATCCCAAAGGTGTTCTATCGGGCTAAGGTCAGGACTTTGTGCAGGCAGTCAAGTTCCTCCACCCCAAACTCACTCATCCATGTCTTTATGGACCTTGCTTTGTGCACTCGTGCGCAGTCATGTTGGAACAGGAAGGGGCCATCCCCAAACTGTTCCCACAAAGTGGGGAGCATGAAATTGTCCAAAATGTCTTGGTATGCTGACACCTTATGTGCTTCCTTCACGGGAACTAAGAGGCCAAGCCCAACCCCTGAAAAACAACCCCACACCATAATCCCCCCTCCACCAAATGATTTGGACCAGTGCATAAAGCAAGGTCAATAAAGATGTGAATGAGCAAGTTTGGGGAGGGGGAACTTGACTGACCTGCACAGAGTCCTGACCTCAACCCGATAGAACACCCTTAGGATGAATTTGAGCGGAGACTGTGAGCCAGGCCTTCTTATCCAACATCAGTGCCTGACCACACACATGCGCTTCTGGAAGGATGGTCAAACATTCCTACACTCCTAAATCTTGTGAACAGCCTTCCCAGAAGAGTTCAAGCTGTTATAGCTGCAAAGGGTGGGCCAACTCAATATTGAACCCTACGAACTAAGACTGGGATGCCATTAAAGTTCATGTGCATGTAAAGGCAGGTGTCCCAATACTTTTGACAATATAGTGGATATACATAAAACATCTATTGCTGTGCAATGCGACCGATGACAAAAAAATCTTGTGTATCTACAGTAACAGATGATCTTTTGTGTACACTTTATCATGTTTCCCTGAGAACTCATAATATTTCACATGCAGATGTAGCACCCTCCTCGATTTAGGTAAGGTTGTTAGGTAAATTAGTTTGGTTTCACTGTAATCAGTGGAGCAGGAGTTGATTGGTTAGGGAACATAGTGGGTGGGTGGGTAGAGGCTGCAGTCTGAATATTTATGTGACTTCCACCAATCCCTGGGTGTACCCAGAAGGTAGGTGAAGAGCCCATAAATAGCTTGAGCCTGAGCAGTAAGGGAAGATTGCAGCAAGATGGAATAAGGCAGCATTACAGGATCCAGCCAGCCTGAGGGGCCTTGCCCTCCTGAAAAAAAACCAGTCAAGGAGCTAGCAGAAGGATTTGAGGGTCCAAGCTAGGCTTAGGTGGGGGGACCTGACAAGGAACATCCCAGGAATCTAGGGGTCAGGAGAAAGCTCACAGGTGGAGAGCCAGGAAGGCAGCTGTGAGAGAGAGCCCCAGTTATAAAGAAGTGACAAGCATAGCCAGAAATGTAGTAGTTCTCAGCCTGTTCAAGTTTAAGTTCTACAGTTCCCGGGGTATCCTATGCTCCCAATCCCCATCCAAGTTAATGGTTCCCCAATAAAAACCACAAAAACAAACTCCTAGACTGCTTCTTGAGCCAGAGAGAGACTGCCAAAAATGCTGTGTGCCTGGCTGTGTGTGTGCTAAGAGGAGGAAATAGGCCCAAACTACAGCTCTCTAGCGGGTGTGCTACACAGTTTTGAGAGGAGATCGTCGGGGAAGGCATTGATGAGGTGACCTTCCCAGGAGATATTTGTTCAGCTAGGGCTACATCATCAGTGCCTAATCCGTGACATCTTATAAAAACAACTGGGCTTGAGGAAGTTTTCAGATCAGCATGCAGATTTTCATGAATCAGGGAATACAGTGTTTGTGGGGATCGGTCTGCTTTAGCAGTGGACAGTGCAGTCTCCAGTCAGTCTGTTAGCTTGTAGAAGGGAAGGGGGAGGAGAAGGGAGAGGATGGGGTGTGCCTTGCCATCCAAGGCTACTGGACTGTGTGTTTCTGTTGATCCACACAGTGTAGGGAGACACAACTCTAGTCCCTGCATATGAGGCTGACTGGGTGGGAGGAGCCACCCTAAATAGGGAAACTTGAAAGCACCAGTCATGGCACTGAAACTGTACTTTTAAATTTCACTATAACCTGCAGCAAAGAAATACCCAAAACTTTGCATGAAAGAGCATTTAACTCCTTTCCCTTTCTTTTATGTGATAATGATGGGGTTTATGACTGGTCTAGCACTGTCCCTTGAGGGTTGAGAAATAGTCCATAGCCATTTTTCATGTGTTTTATGGGTGTATTCCAGGTGTAATTTCTTTTGTGTCAGGCTTCAGGTGTTTGTTTGCTGGGATGGCAAAAATAGGAGAGCAGATCTATAAGAGAAAAGGTTTTTTGAGCATAGGGTGTAGAGCATAAGGCGAACAGAGACAATCAGAAAGAATGGGATTCTGCATATTGTCAGACATAGTCAGGGGTAGGAAAACCAACAGAAAAATGCTTAAGTGTAAATGGGGGCTTAGAGAAATGCACCCTCTCTATTTGTTTGGTGACTGTTATCAGTGAAAGAAAATTACACATTTTGAGTAATCATCAAAACAGGACTAGAGAGGAAATGTGGACTAGTTCTGGTGACCCTAGTGACTTCCAGTGACTTACCTCATTAAGGAGGGAATTCTTCTTACTTTCTGTTGTGGCGATGGGATAGGGAGTGAAGGGATAGCTCCTCAATAGGGATGAGCTTGATGTTCGAGTCGAACGTGAGTCCGACCCGAACATCGGGTGTTCAATCGTTCGGGTTTCCCCGAACATTATAGGGCGTTCGCTGCAACTTTGCACACCCCATAATGCTTTCAAATGGCAGCAGAATGCCACCCGCTGGTTGGCCAAAGCATGCACATGACCTGCATGCTTTGGCCAATCAGCGGGCGGCCTGCTGTGAGAGCTTTGATTGGCTAAAGGCAGGGTGCCTTTAGCCAATCACTGCACAGCAACCTCAATCCACGCCCCACACTATATAAAGCCGCTTGTACAGCGGCTCTATGTAGTGTGTTGGCAGCGGTGTTAGACAGATAGCTTAGGTTCCTGAATACAGGCAGTTTAGCTAGCTAGCTGTAAAAAAATGTTTAAAAAGAAAAAAAAATACAAATGATAGATAGCTAGCTAGCTAGATAGATAGGGAGAAATATCAAATCTATATGTCAGTTAGTGCAGAAAGGTTAGTGTTGGGAAATAAATTTATATATAAATTATATAAATTTATATATATATATATATATATATATATATATATATATATACGCGCAGTGTACTATATATCAGTGTACACTGTATATACAGTATATAGTACACTTGACGTGGTGTATTAATATATATACAGCCTGGTATATATATATATATATATATATAAACACAGCGTATTGAGTGTGCACTATATATCTGTACATATGGTATATAGTACATTTGACGTGGTGTCTTAAAATATATACAGTTTTTAACCCCTTAATCACCAGAGCCCTTTTTTTACATTTGTTGTTTAGTTAAAATCAGGGTTTTTTTTATAGAAAATTACTTAGAACCCCCAAACATTATATATTTTTTCAAACACCCTAGAGAATAAAATGGTGATCATGGAAATACTTTTTGTCACACGGTATTTGCGCAGAAGATTTGTGCAGTCTTTAAAAAATGTTTTAATGATTACCAGGTTAGAGGTGCAGAGGAGGTCTTTTGCTAGAATTATTGCTCACACTCTGGCGATCACGGCGATAACTCACATGTGTGGTTTGAACACTGTTTTCATATGCGGGGGTGGCTTACGTATGCGTTT
Source organism: Glandirana rugosa (assembly GCA_018402905.1). NCBI lineage: Eukaryota > Metazoa > Chordata > Amphibia > Anura > Ranidae > Glandirana > Glandirana rugosa. Next base: position 957,869 of record BLSH010022783.1, read on the forward strand.
TCTTTGCTGCACAAGCTCGCAGGGACGGTGGCACTTTAAAATGTTTTTTTTAATTTTTTTATTTATTTTATTTTTTCTTTTAACACTGTTCCTTTAAAAAAAAATCTGATCACTTTAATCCCCACAACCCTGGCAGGTGGTTGTGGGGGTCTGCGGGCAGGGGGCTTATCAGAATCTGGAAGCCCCCTTTAATAAGATCAAATTTAATGTCCCAAATAACGTGTCTGATGGACCAAACACCCAAGTCATTGCAGCACCAGCACTCTATCCAAATGGGAAAACCGATAAACCTCAGGCACCACCCTGCTCCACAGCATAATTAGGTGCCTATCCTACTGACCTTGGCTACTTCCCTAGAAATGCCCAATTGACAACCATTGGGCCTAACATCTGCCCGCTTGGCTTCCAAAAATACAAAGGAATGGCCCAGGATCCAAATGAGGCATGTAGCATCATCTGAAAAAGAAAGATACAGCAGACACAAAGTACAAAGAGAACTACCCAGGGCCATATAAAACAAAGGCACAGAACAGAAAACAGAGAACAACGCACCCCTGATCAAAAACACTCCTGAACGAAATGGGGGCGGATGTATAACCGAAACCTATCCAACTCCTACCGGCTGATGCGCATGAAAACCAATGTATCCAAACCCCACCTGGCAGCCTTGGTGGCTGCCCAGATGTGGAAGGAGTGAGAGGAGCAATTGTGTGAATCATAAACCACAGCCACCAAGCAGTATCGAAGAACTGACACAAACTGAAACTAAGACATACATCAAAAAAGATCGCCCCCCCCAAGACACAGGACAAATGACTGAGCCCTGTTCTAGGTATACCCGCACATACTGTACATACCTTTTCCAGCCTGATCCATTTGGGAAGGTTGAATAAACAGAGCCAGCACAGTAGACATTGCTAACCTGCATACCCCATGCGCCGCCCTGGAAGAGCTGACCAATTTGCCAACACAGAGCCACAGAGAATGCAGCCTTAAACAAAGGAACCTCATAGGCTGAAGTGCGAACAGAACTTAACTGGCCAAACTGATCTCGTAACATTGAAAAGGTAATCTGTTGTCTCTCGTCCGGCCGTATGTAGCCCTTCCTGCAGCCCTGTAAGGCTTGTTTCACCAGGAAATCTTTAGTGAAATCACCAACCAATTTAAAAAAGATGGTCAAACTGGCCAACTTCCAGTTAACAGCAGAAATCAATACCCTGTTCATAATTCAAATATATAAAATAAAGCAAGACGTTACCAACATCCATACTAACATGTTGACAGCGATCTGCTCCCACCATTCCAGCCATACCTTCGAATAAGCCAAGTTGACCCGCGTAATGAATTCAGGTTCAATCCAGCAGTGACTCCAAGGCCATTTGCCACAGCTTCCGAGGACAATGAACTTCATCTTGCTCTGGTCCCAATGCCGACTCCTGGAACTTGTCCCACTAACCAAGACAAAGCATCAGCCAATGTGTTTGCAGTCCCAAGAAGATGTACTGCATGAAAAAAAATTCAATTGTAAACAATATAAAACAAAATTTTGCAGCAGCCGAATAACTGGCGCAGAGGAAGCAGAAACCTTATTGATGACCTGAACCACACCCAAATTATCACAGTGGAGACGAACCTTCTTATTACAAAATGATGTTCCCCAGATCTCCACGGTGACAATCCCTAGGGACAGTTCCTGGAGAACCAAGTTCTTCTGGAATCCACCTTCCACCAATTGTCAGGGCTGAACGCGCCACCAGCCTCTGAAGAATGCCCAGTAGCCAATTGAGCCCTCAGCATCCGTGTAAAAATTCAAATCAAAATTACTGAAAGGCCCATCCATCCAAAGAGAATGGCCAATAAAGGAGTCCAGAAGAACATACCAAACCCAAAAGTCCTCCCTGTGACTGTGATTTATCCGAAGTGTCTGGGCAGATGCCCTTCAGCTGTGGCAGCCAAAAGCTCTCTGCAAAAACCCTGCTCATCGGCAGGATTCAGCATGCAAAATTCAGCTTAACCAGTAAAGACTGCAGCTGTTGTTATTGTGCAGACCGAGTGCCAAGTGGATCTCAGCATTTAAAGTCACCTGTTTATTGTCTGGGAAACGACATTACAGTACATCGCCTGGAAGTAAAGGACTATACCCAAAAAGCTGATCACAGAAGTTGGGCCAAACGTCTTTTAGGGGCCAGTGGGTTTGCAAATCGCTCCACAATGTGCTGAACAGATTCCATTGGTAGGCAACAGTCTACATAAATGGCATCCATTCATCTACAACCGAATACATGAAAGCTTTGAGGATGAACTGGCAGCAACCGATAGGCTGACTCAATGTCCGTAATGGCCTTAAGGGAACCTTGTCCATAATGATGAACCCAAAAAATAGCCACATAGAGCGAAGTATACGACACCATGCAAGCCGCTGGATCAATAACCTCATTGACCGACTCATCTTTCGGGAAGGAGGTGGGGAAATTAACGAAATTTATTGGGCTCCATCTTGGGAATGACCCCCAAAAGGAGAAACCACTAGGTTCACAAGAGGAGGGTTTGAAAACGAGTCACTCAAGCACCCCAAAGCTACCTCCTTGGCCAGCTTCTCCGGGACAATGGAAGGGCGTAGAATTGCCGAAAGCAGGTTTTCCGCCATGGGTGGGGCGCGGGAAAGAGAACAAGGAATTAGAAAACCACTTGGGAAACCCGACTCCAACAACTGCCCAGCTGCATGGTCCAGATACCTACTTAGGAAAGGACATATCCTTTCCACCATCACTGGAGTCCTCCCTTTTGCCTGTAGCATCTCCAGAACATCCCTTACCCTGTTTGAAACAGTAAGAGAAGACATGGAATCCACCACAACCAGAGCATTTGTGCTTGAAGCAGCAACCGCTTCCAAACCTACATGCTCCTTCCTTAAACTTCCAACTGTATCCCTTTCCTTTTGTGGCCAGTTGTCCAGGGGCAGTGGAGCCAATGCCCCCCGGCCCCCAAAAAAACAGCCTATTGTTGACAAAATTGTTTATCATAGCGAAGCCAAGCAACCCCTCCAAAGACCCTATGAGCTTCACTAATGGAATCCAGATAGCAGAACAATGTCGAAAAATTCTCTGGGTGCTTTTCCCCAATCGTCATAATCGCGAACGCCTGAAGCCAATTGCTGAAAGTATGCAGGATATAACGGTAACGCCTTTTTTTTCACCCTCCTTTTTAGACTCCTCTGGCCTGATCCTATCCAGGTTGAACTTCTCCAATGGCAGGAACATGAAAGACTCTACGTACCCACCTTTTAAGGTTTTTTTGCCACACCTCCGGTTTGAGATGTGCCCCAAGGGGGCCCTTAAACCACGCTTTCACCTTGTCTAGATGCCAGTTTCCTCCTGAATGTGATCATGCAAAGTCCCAAGATGTGGCTGAAAACCTTTCAGCCACATCTTGGGATTTTGCATGATCACATTCAGGAGGAAACCGGCATCTATATGAATACTCTTTTAGATGGTCACTGTAGAACCCTATGAGCTTCATTAATGGAATCCAGATAGCAGAACAATGTCGAACAATTCTCTGGGTGCTTTTCCCCAATCGTCATAATCGCGAACGCCTGAAGCCAATTGCTAAAAGTATGCAGGATCAAGCGGTAATGCCTTTTTTTTCACCCTCCTTTTTAGACTCCTCTGACCTGATCCTATCCAGGTTGAACTTCTCCAATGGCAGGAGCGTGAAAGATTCTATGTACCCACCTTTTAAGGTTTTTTTGCCACACCTCCGGTTTGAGATGTGCCCCAAGGGGGCCCTTAAACCATGCTTTCACCTTGTCTAGATGCCAGTTTCCTCCTGAATGTGATCATGCAAAGTCCCAAGATGTGGCTGAAAACCTTTTAGCCACATCTTGGGATTTTGCATGATCACATTCAGGAGGAAACCGACATCTATATGAATACTCTTTTAGATGGTCACTGTAGAACCAGTGCATAGAGACTTGTTTTCCACTAAGTTTGGACTATTTATCGATATAAGACCAGCACTGGTCTGATCTGAGCATTAAACCATCTGCCTAGAGTGGCCTTATCAATTTAAAGTAATAGACTGCTCTCTCCCCTTTTTGGGGGGTTTCCCCACAACCTGGTATGTGGTCCTGGTACTGCGATATACAGTATCTCACAAAAGTGAGTACACCCCTCACATTTTTGTAAATATTTTATTATATTGTTTCATGTGACAAAACTGAATAAATTGCACTTTGCTACAATGTAAAGTAGTGAGTGTATAGCTTGTATAACAGTGTACATTTGCTGTCCCCTGAAAATAACTCAACACAGACATTAATGTCTAAACCACTGGAAATAAAAGTGAGTACACCCCTTAGTGAAAATGTCCAAATTGGGACCAATTAGCCATTTTCCCTCCCCAGTGTCATGTGACTTGTTAGTGTTACAAGGTCTCAGGTGTGAATGGGGAGCAGGTGTGTTAAATTTTGTGTTATTGCTCTCACTCTCTCATAATGGTCACTGAAAGTTCAACAGCACCTCATGGCAAAGAACTCTCTGAGGATCTGAAAAAAGAATTGTTGCTCTACATAAAGATGGCCTAGGCTATAAGAAAATTGCTAAGACCCTGAAACTGAGCTGCAGCACGGTGGCCAAGACCATAAAGCGGTTTAACAGGACAGGTTCCACTCACAACAGGCCTCTCCATAGTCGACCAAAGAAGTTGAGTGGAAATGCTCAATGCATATCCAGAGGTTGTCTTTGGGAAATAGAAGTGTGAGTGCTGCCAGCATTCCTGCAGAGGTTGAAGGGAAGGGGGGTCAGCCTGTCAGTTCTCAGACCATATGCCACACACTGCATCAAATTGGTCAGCATGGCTGTCGTCCCAGAAGGAAGCCTCTTATAAAGATGATGCACAAGAAAGCCCGTAAACTGTTTTCTGAAGACAAGCAAACTAAGGACATGAATTACTGGAACTATGTCCTGTGATCTGATGAGACCAAGATAAACGTATTTGGTTCAGATGGTGTCAAGCGTGTGTGATGGCAACCAGGTGAGGAGTACAAAGACAAGTGTGTCTTGCCTAGAGTCAAGCATGGTGGTGGGAGTGTCATGGTCTGGGGGCTGCATGAGTGCTTCCGGCACTGGGGAGCTACAGTTCATTGAGGGAAACATGAATGCAAACATGTACTGTGACATACTGAAACAGAGCATGATCCCTCCCTTCGAAGACTGGGCCGCAGGGCAGTATTCCAACATGATAACGACTCCAAACACACCTCCAAGATGACTACTGCCTTGATAAAGAAACTGAGGGTAAAGTTGATGGACTGGCCAAGCATGTCTCCAGACCTAAACCCTATTGCACATCTGCGGGGCATCCTCAAACGGAAGGTGGAGGAGCGCAAGGTCTCTAACATCCACCAGCTTGGTGATGTCGTCATGGAGGAGTGGAAGAGGACTCCAGTGGCAACCTGTGAAGCTCTGGTGAACTCCATGCCCTAGAGGGTTAAGGCAGTGCTGGAAAATAATGGTGGCCACACAAAATATTGACACTTTGGGCCCAATTTGGACATTTTCACTTAGGGGTGTACTCACTTTTGTTGCCAGCGGTTTAGACATTAAGGGCTGTGTGTTGAGTTATTTTGAGGGGGCAGCAAATTTACACTGTTATACAAGTTGTATGCTCACTACTTTACATTGTAGCAAAGTGTCATTTCTACAGTGTTGTCACATGAAAAGATATAATAAGATATCTACAAAAATGTGAGGGGTGTACTCACTTTTGTGAGATACTGTATAACCCCTTGGGTTGGTTTGTACCTCTCAAAATAAGAGTGAGCATCCCTGAACCCTTGACTTGAATGGTTTCCTGAGGAAGCTAAATCTAATGAAACACATAGAGATCAAGATATTTGCTTGGATCCTCCATCATCCAGCCCATTGATATCTCTATATCAATTTAAATACTCAATATTCATGTAACACATGTAAATGTCTGGGCTAGATATTATTGTTATGGAGGATATAGGAGTTCAGTATACCACTTTGGGATGTTGTCACACATCCTACATGGATGTTAAAAGTTTCTAAAAAATGTTTTAATGTATGCTTAATGAACTTTGTATATTGTTTTACTATATGAAATCATCTAGTGCTTTTTTTCTTTATATTGGGGTTATGAGTGGCAGCCTTCAAAGTCCTTTCTTTCACTATCTTTATAGAGGTGTTGTACATATTCATAATACTTGTCTATACTGTTTTAACCCTCTAGCTCCTGGGCTCCCCTGCTAGCTCAGTCATGCCTGCCCTTTGCCTGTTTTTTTTTCTTTGCTTACTGCTATTGTTTAAGTTGAGCCTAGGTTAGGCTGGGCCATTTAGAGGCAATCTAGTTTTCAATAGTGTTTTACAAGAGTAGAACAACTGATATATACAAGCATTCTCCCTGTCATTATACAAGTTTGGCAAAGTAAGCACTGTCCAAACGTAGATCACAGAAGTATATCCATGAGTCATTATATGAGACATAATAGGTGCATTATATATCTAGATACCAAGATCTGGATGGTAAAGTAGTTACAAACATAAAAAAAATGGTACGCAACATTTTGCAAAGACACGTTTGCTTCAGTTGTTAAAATATTAGTTCAGGCTTCTGACCCAGCCAAGGTCCCACTCCATCTATTTCCTAGTTGTCAGGCTAGGTGGGAGGTTGTATATTGCCTATCCATAGATCCCAAACTTTCACAGCTTCACTTTTATCATGCAGGATGCTTACTATTTACCTGTTAAGCATGATCCAAATGATTTTTCATTTTGTGGTTCCAATATCAACCATTTGATACTTACACAAAATAGGTTAAACAAATGGACACTGCACTGATACTGGGAGTGCAAAGCTAAGTTTATCTTATAACAAGGTCTTCCCTTCCATGTTTAACTGCTTCACATAAATATTTTGGGTCACTATCAGGTAACTATAATCCAGAAGATGCAGTTTTCATGGGAAATAAGTATTTTCATTTATTAAGAAAACTCTCCCTTCTGCTGCAAAACGTATCAATTCAGTTGTAGAGGCTTTTAGCTTAAAGCGGAGCTCTTCCGAAAAAATTAAAAATCAACAACTACAAATACTGTAGCTGCTGAATTTTAATATTAGGACATTTACCTGTCCATGAATCCAGCGGTGTCTTCACCAGAGCGGATTATTAATTGGCTCTCAGGTGCTGCCACCACCATCGCAGCTAAGGGGAACTGGCAGTGGAGGGAGGAGGAGGGGGCCATACTTCCGGCTGAGTGTGCTGCGGCGAGATCAGCCAGAAGTGGGAGCGTTTACCTGTCAAAACCAGGTACGAGCTCCCCCCAAAAGGTGCCAAATGTGGCATCGGAAGAGGGGGGAGGCAAAGAAGCTGAGCTTCCCCTTTTGGGTGGAGTTCCACTTTAACCACTTAAGGACCGGAAGGATTTCCAGCTTTAGGACCGGAGCCCTTTTTGCGATTCGGCACTGCGTCACTTTAACTGAAAATTGCGCGGTCGTGCGACGTTGTACCCAAACGAAATTTGCGTCCTTTTTTTCCCACAAATAGAGCTTTCTTTTGGTGCTATTTGATCCCCTCTGCGTCATTTCTGATCGCCGCTATAAACAAAAGAAGAGCGACAATTTTGCAAAAAAAAACAAATTTCTTACTTTTTGCTTAAATACAAATCCAAAAAAAAAATATAAAAAAACATTTTTTTCACCGTTTTTGGCCGATTTATATTCTTCCTCATATTTGCGATAAAAAAATCGCAATCGGCGTTTATTGATTGGTTTGCGCAAAAGTGGTCGCGTTTACGGATGATGAGAATTCATTTTTGGGGTTTTTATTTTTTTTTTATTTTTTACTATTAATGGCGGCGATCTGCGATTTTTAGCGGTACTGCGATATTTCAGCGGACATGTCGGACCATTTTGACACTTTTTTGGGACCATTGGCATTTATACAGCGATCAGTGCTATAAAAATGCACTGATTACTGTGTAAATGCCATTGGCAGTGAAGGGGTTAACCTGCAGGGGGCGCTCTAAGGGTTAAGTATGTTCCCTGGGCATGTTCTAACTGTAGGGGGACTGCACTATCTGGGGAAGGGAAGTGGTCACAGCCTTCGTATACAGGAAGGCTGTGATCACAGCCCTTCCCCCTTCACACAGAGCGGAGGTCCGTGTTTACATACACGGACCTCTGTTCCTCCGCTCGGGGAGGCCATCGCGGGTAGCCGGCGGCAATCGAAGCCGCGCACCCGCTCCCTAGCCCTCCCCGAACACAGTGGCGCACACTAGGCGCGATCACGCGGCCGCCGTCACATGACGGCGATCCGCGTTACAGAGCCACTTTGCCGCCGTCAATTGCCGATTGGCGGTCGGCAAGTGGTTAACTCCATACTTAGCACTCCCCCATTCATTTATGTTCACCTTTTTTTGTCTTCAGTCCAGTCCACACAGGTCCTCTGCACCATCTTCTTCCTTCAGTGGTGGGTGGATTCTCAATGCTGCAAAGAGTGGCACCACGCAATTATGTGGCACCACTCTCTGAAGCATTCTTCTGTGATTTTAGTTCCAGGGGCAGAACCTTGACACAATGGCTGATATGAATTGGGCTGAATGACACTGGGCTACTTTCAACCCTGGAAAACAGCAACTTTAGATAAGTGAGCAGGTGAGTATTTTGGGGTACAGCACTGGAGAACGCCGGCTCTCTTCTTTTCTTCCCTCTGTGCAAGGGTCACAAGCTACACATACAGCTTTAGAATTTAGGAGGGAAAACACAGTAAAGTGAAGCCCCCTGGATGCCAAGACTACATGGGGAGCTGTGGTAGGATAGTGTGCGACTTGTTGTCACCCTTATGGGTGCCATTTGTACCTTATACAACTTTTATCCAAGCGTGCCACTTTTTGAAAATTTGTTCATTAAAAAAATTTCTTTGGTAAACGCAGAGTGACACCCGTTTTTTTTGTCTCTCCTGTCCTGGCCAACCTGACCTCTGCATCAAGGACTGCTGCCATTGCTACCACACCATAGTGGACTATTAGTCTAGGGTACAGCACGGCACAGTCTAGGGTGCAGCACGGCACACAATTCTGCATAAGAAGGGTCTCTAAAGAACATTACATGTATGCCCAATATTAGAAGAGTGCGTGGATGCATGGCGGAAACTTCTAATGTTGGGCATACCATACACATTTTCTGGCAGAGATTTCTTCATCCACATCGATTGATGTGAATGGAGGAATCTGCCCACAGGCTGAACGAAAAAAAAGAATACTACATGTATGCCCAACATGTAATGTTTTTAGAGGTCCTAAAATGCCAGCACAGTTCAAACACCCCCCCCCCCAAACAAAAACCCCTTATTGGAAAGTAGATACCTCAAGATATTTGCTGTTGAGTCCATGGAAGATTTTATTTTTACAAGTTTTTAGAAAATGGTAAAAAATATATGTTTTTTACACAAAGTTGTCATTTTAATGAGATATTTCTTACACATGCCACTGGTATACATGGAATTACTCCAAAAACACATTCTGCTATTTCTCCTGAGTATGGGGATACCATATGTGTGAGACTTTTTGGCAACCTAGCCATGTACAGGGGCCCAAAATCCAATGGCCACCTTCAGTATTTTGTATATATATATATACTTTGTATCTACTAAAATCTACTTTCTAAAATCTGTTGTATAGCCAACATCTCATATGCACTATACCAGATAGTTAGGTCTGTGACACAGTGTGTAGGCAGGTGCAGTCTATATCAGTGTTTCTCAACTCCAGTCCTTAAGGCGCCCCAACAGGTCAAGTTTTCAGGATTTCTCTCAGATGAAATGACTGTGGTAATTACTAAGGCAGTGAAACTGATCAAATCACCTGTGCAAAATAACGGAAGCCTTGAAAACATGACCTGTAGGGGCACCTTGAGGACCGGAGTTGAGAAATTATATTCTCCACTGCAAGTTGTGCTCAACCACAGCGGCAATGTACATGAGATTAGGAAGTTGCGGGGAACTTGGATTCTCTATAGTTTCCTCAGTCCCAGGGATGCAGCTATCCTATTGGATGCTGGCGTCCCATGTGACTCTGGCTGCCATCTTGGGTTAGGATTCGGAAGAGTCCATTTAAGACTGTGGCTCACAGGCTTGGAGCGCATTTTATGAGTGGTCAGCGTAGGGACAGGATACTCATTTGTCAGGGACAGTGCTTAGAGTCAGGGAAAGGTTCTGGAAGAGTAGGGCAAGCACAGGGACAATGTCAATCTTTCAGGAAGCCTCCCCTTTGGGTTTGGACCAGCCAGGCCGCATTCCGCTCCTCGTGGCAGATGCTGTCAGCATCTTCAGGTCTCCAGACTACTGTCCCGGTGCTGTCACACTCTGTAAGTGGCTCTGTACAGGTTGTCTCCCTCGTGGGCCTGTTTGTGAACTGTGCACAATATACTACTATTGCTGAACTTGGACTCGTTGTGCTTACTGCCCTCTGCATCACGCTGTACCTAACCCACAAGTGTGTGTGTGTAGTAGTCACTTTGCTGTATGTTAGTATGTGACTTAAAATAGAAGAAAGGAGAGTGCGCAGCCGCCCTAGAGACAATAAAAGTTGCTCTCACAGCAGAAAACTTGCAGTAAAGATTCCATGTATGCCTCCTCTCACGGCCAGTCCTTTGGGCTGAACCCGATAGCGGGGTGAAACGGGCAGGAATGGAAGACCAGGGGGGGTCAGCCGCCAAGCAACAGAAGTTCCTTTCTCCGCCATCTTGGTCTCGGTGATGCCCTCCAAGCGTGCCAAGCAAGGCAAGAAGAACGTGGCAACCTAGTGCTTGTCACTATGGGTCAGTTTTGGTCTTATGCACCCCTCTGTCCTTATATATATATTTTCTTACATATTTTTTACATATATATTTTTCATATATTTTTCACATACATTTTTATAATAATTTTTAAAGGGATAGTCATCCCTCATCCCTTTCTCTGATATGATCAAGGATTTAATCTATAGTGGTGTCACTGGGAATATTTATATCTTAAAAACATTTTTTAGGTACCATATTTAAATCCTGCAGGATCCAGCAGGGGCGCCTTGCACATTTTAGGATGAATTTAAATAATATTTCCTAATGGTTGTTTTATATTAGCTTTTATATTATTGAAATTTATCATTTTATTGGGAGTAAGTTTGGAGGTGGTATATTAAGATGCTGTGGTGGATACCGCATAAGTTTGGGGGACCCCCAATCAGCTTCCTCTATGTTTATTGAACCTAAAATGACTATGCCCCTTTAACTTCCATTTTTAGTATGGTGTTGCGTGCCTTCTTGGGGAGTAGTGATACACGGGCATGCCACCTGCACCTCCCACCTATATTCTTTTAGGGAATTACACCAGGAGGGGTATGTTAGTTAGTGCAACACAAAAAAAAGGGGGTATTTGCATTGTTCGGCGGGAATTTTGACTTTCTGCCAAGAAGGTGTCATTTGCAAATATTCCCTTCTGGAGCACTCCTGTAAACTGTCCCCACTGTGGGGATCCGCCATGTTTATGGTAGGTTTAGCTGATGGGAATGGAGGAGGAACTGAGACAATTAGCACATGAGAGGTGTGAGCTGATTGGCCCTCCCGGGCTGATGTTAGGTACAAATAGAGTGGTCCGTGCGTGTGGGCGTATCCCTGATGACGTCAATTTTGAGGAAGCCGGTTGGAGCTACGCCCGCACGTTGACCACTCGTCTGTTATCGTAATTGCGCATCTGCGCATGTGCGGCCGCGGTGCGGCCATCTTTCTCCCTGGTGGATGTTCCATTCATACTTTATCAAAGATGATTTGTTTGTAACATTTACTCTTTTTAATCATTAAACTTGTGAAAACGTTATTACACTATTTGGGCTATTTATCCCTATATGTCCGGACTGATCCTTCCATCCGAGTGATCTGGAGTGTCGGGTTCAACAGCTGGGTCTGGAGCTCTGTAGTGATTGCAGCAGCAGGAAGGGAGACTACTTGATTGCAGTAGCAGGAGGGGAGACCATCTAACCCGTAAATAAAGCGTGTTTGACCACTTTTATCAGGGGGTCGCATGCTCTCTGGTAAGAGTATATTAGCTGGGGTGTTGAGTGGCACCAGTTTGTTCCTGTTTTCCTTTCTGACACGGATTGGGACTCTCTCTGCTTGTTTCATCTGTGAACACTTACCATCTCTTGGATTTGCTGTTTATTATGGACTCATGATTTTTTGTATATATGTGTTATATGCTGCACCATTTTTTTTTAAATAACACGTTTGGGGTTTTTTTTGATGTATGACCTTGTGCACAGCTGCTGATGTTATGTGATCATCATTGGTCTAAGATTGTTATATGATTGAAACTTTATTAGTGTTAATTATTAGTTGCGCGGATTATACATTTTTTATTTAGTACGTTTATAATACATTTTATTATCTGCAGCATATTAGTCCACCATGGACATTTTTGAGTTTAGAGCTCAGCACAAACTAACTACAGAGGGGGTCTTTGATGACACTATGAATATGAGTGACGATCTAAATGGGAATTTTCTCAGGTTAAAGAATCTAATGATCAGTGAGATCCACACAAGATGGGACATAGCATTCTTGGAACAGTATGTTAAAGATCAGATGGTTCCTCGCAGTTTGCGGTGGGACGTAACTCCACAACAAGGAGATGACGATTTGGACAGCTGGTTCCAATTCTTTAATGGAATGGGGCTTAAACTGCTATCATTTATGATTGATAGGAAAAGGTTAAAATTACTTAAATTAGACCAGGAGATCAATAACATTAAATCTTTGCTTATGCCAATCAAAAATGATTCGGACTATGTTAAAAAATCTGAAGCATTAAAAACCACTTTGGAGAAAGAGGAATTGGAGCAAAAAGCAAAAAAAAAGAAAAAATATTTAAGGGATGTGGGAGATTATAAAGAAAAAGGGGTTTTTAAATGGCAAATTGAAAGTGTTAAAACTATCGAAAATGAGAAAGGTCCACCTCCTTCCACTAACATCTTGACCCATCCGGTTAAGGGATGGGATGTTAGCAGAGGGGTGTATCAGGCCTCCCCATCAAGAGGGAACCGGGGGCAAATTAACCCCCAAGTAAAAAACGGGAAAACTAGGAATGGGGGTTTTGCTAACGGGTCACAACCCCGGGTCCATCACTACCCCGTTGCACGTGACAACGGGGGGTATGAACGTGGGATGGTTTGGAACAGCCCTAGACATCCTAACGGTGGTCCTTATGGGGGAGGGCCTAATCGCTTTGCACCTCTAAGGGACTGGATGGATGAAGCACCCTGGCGGGGTCCGTATCATTATTACTCTAACGATAGCTCAGCTAGGAACCAGAGGGATTTTCAGGGGGCCCCCAGGACAGGGCACAAACGAAATATAGATACCCGTGAGGGACCAGAGGAGGGAGGCGTTTACACGCCAAAAAGAAGAAGGATGTAAGTGTAGAGGGTATTATTAACATAAGTGGGAAAGAATTATCTAATGAAGAACTCCAGATTCTGGGAAAGGGCTTAAAGTATGCACCACCCCGGAATCTGGATAAATTCCAAACGTTCATAGACGTGCAGAAGTACGTCAGAAAATTGAATGTCAAAAGGTATATTATGAGTAACCCCATTAAAGAGAGGGTAACAGTAGCCTCAGAAGTTAGACATTCTAAACTGAGCAACGCTTCTTTATTTAATCCCCCTAATAATACCTCTCATAATCTGGTAGTATTCAGGGATCTAGTTCTGAAGGATTTGGATGCTTTAAAATATCGGAAAATAGCAATGGAAAAGAACCTCAAAGACGGGTTGGATAAACTTTGTCAAAGGAAAGACCTAGTCATAAGGTCAGCTGATAAAGGGGGAGCTATAGTGGTCCTTGATAAGGCTGCTTATAATAAAGAAATCTCCAATATACTTAATGATCAGGAAACCTATGGTCAGCTGAATGGGGACCCAGTTTCAAAATATAAATCAGAACTGAAAAACCTGATTAGAGAGGGACTCAGCTTGGACATCCTGAATAAAAAGGAGGCCAATTTTCTAATTCCATTGGCACCAAGACTCCCGGTCCTATATTGTATCCCCAAGATACATAAGAACTTGGAGAATCCCCCGGGTAGGCCCATCATCAGTGGCATTAATTCCATCAACAAGAGTGGGACAATATATAGATTTTTTTCTACAGCCACTGGTGATGGGCACACCCTCGTACCTTAGGGACTCAAAACAATTGATCAATCTACTAGGGGATGTGAGGTGCAAGCCTGGATACTTGTTGGTCACAGCCGATGTCTCGGCGTTGTATACCTCCATTTCGCACGCTCTAGGTCTGGAAGCAGTCAGGCCTTATCTAGGAGGGGATTCGTCTATCCCTTGCTTGCAGAAGCAATTTATTTTGGACCTATTGGAATATGCAATGACACACAATTATTTTTGGTGTCAGGGCTCCTTCTACCTGCAGAAGAAGGGGGTTGCCATGGGGGCTAAGTTTGCCCCCAGCATGGCAAACCTCTTCATGGCCAGGCGGGAGGAGGAGGAAGTTTTTGGGACTGAGAGATCAGAATTAATAATCTGGAAGAGGTTCATAGACGACATTTTCTTCATCTGGGATGGAGATGAACAGTCAGCTAGATCGTTTCTGGAGACTTTGAACAACAACCAGAGGGGTATAATTTTAACATCTGAAATTCATCCCTCGGAGATTCACTTCCTGGACCTAACCATTAGGGTCTTGGGTGACACTTTGATTACCTCTACATTTTTTTAAAAAACGGACCGGAATAGTTACATTCCCATGGACTCATGTCATCATGCGGACAGTTCCTCCGCCTAAGACGTAACTGTTCAAGGGTGGAGGATTTCCGGAGGGAGGCCGACATCCTAAAGAAAAGATTCCTGGAAAAAGGGTATGAGGAGGTAACCCTGGAGAAAACCATCAGAGAGGTTGAATTACGGAATAGGGAGGATTTGATTAAGGACAAGCCCCCCAATCTGAATCAGAACCAGGACTGGTCTTTCTCTTTCTTTACAACATATACTGAACAACATTACATGATTAAGAGGATTATTAACAAGCACTGGCCGGTCCTGAAAGGAGATCCTGGGACCAATACTTCCGGATAGGCCAGGGGTGATCTTCAGGGGAGCTGGAAGTTTGAGAAATAGAATTGCCCTCAATGTCCCTGACCCACCCGCTAGACCAGTATTTTTCGGGGACCTAAAGGGATATTATTTTTGTCATTCAACATAAAGGCCTAGTCAAGTTCTTCGATACCCCACAGGAGGTGTGTGACTGGCTGGATGGTGACCCTTGAATTCTGCTTACCATGCAATGCTCCAGAAAGATGGCGGTGCTTTCCTTACACGTACAGTGCCTTGCAAAAGTATTCGGCCCCCTTTGAACTTTGCGACCTTTTGCCACATTTCAGGCTTCAAACATAAAGATATAAAACTGTAATTTTTTGTGAAGAATCAACAACAAGTGGGACACAATCATGAAGTGGAACGAAATTTATTGTATATTTCAAACTTTTTTAACAAATAAAAAACTGAAAAATTGAGCGTGCAAAATTATTCAGCCCCCTTAAGTTAATACTTTGTAGCGCCACCTTTTGCTGCGATTACAACTGTAAGTCGCTTGGGGAAGTCTCTATCAGTTTTGCACATCAAGAGACTGAAATTTTTGCCCATTCCTCCTTGCAAAACAGCTCGAGCTCAGTGAGGTTGGATGGAGAGCGTTTGTGAACAGCAGTTTTCAGTTCTTTCCACAGATTCTCGATTGGATTCAGGTCTGGACTTTGACTTGGCCATTCTAACACCTGGATATGTTTATTTGTGAACCATTCCATTGTAGATTTTGCTTTATGTTTTGGATCATTGTCTTGTTGGAAGACAAATCTCCGTCCCAGTCTCAGGTCTTTTGCAGACTCCCTCAGGTTTCCTTCCAGAATGGTCCTGTATTTGGCTCCATCCATCTTCCCATCAATTTTAACCATCTTCCCTGTCCCTGCTGAAGAAAAGCAGGCCCAAACCATGATGCTGCCACCACCATGTTTCACAGTGGGGATGTTGTGTTCAGGGTGATGAGCTGTGTTGCTTTTACACCAAACATAACATTTTGCATTGTTGACAAAAAGTTAGATTTTGGTTTCATCTGACCAGAGCACTTTCTTCCACATGTTTGGTGTGTCTCCCAGGTGGCTTGTGGCAAACTTTAAACAACACTTTTTATGGATATCTTTAAGAAATGGCTTTCTTCTTGCCACTCTTCCATAAAGGGCAGATTTGTGCAGTATACGACTGATTGTTGTCCTATGGACAGAGTCTCCCACCTCAGCTGTAGATCTTTGCAGTTCATCCAGAGTGATCATGGGCATCTTGGCTGCATCTCTGATCAGTCTTCTCCTTGTATGAGCTGAAAGTTTAGAGGGACGGCCAGGTCTTGGTAGATTTGCAGTGGCCTGATACTCCTTCCATTTCAATATTATCGCTTGCACAGTGCTTCTTGGGATGTTTAAAGCTTGGGAAATCTTTTTGTATCCAAATCCGGCTTTAACCACAACAGTACCTGGCACGAAAACCCCCTTCCTGTCCAGGCCATTTTTCAGCTTTCAGCGCTATCACACTTTGAATGACAATTACTCAGTCATGCAACACGGTACCCATATGAAATTTGCGTCCTTTTTTTCACACAAATAGAGCTTTCTTTTGGTGGTATTTAATCACTAGGAGGGGGTTTATTTTTTGTGCTATAAATAAAAAAAGATTGACATTTTTTTGAAAAAATGCCTTTTTCTTTGTTTCGGTCATAAAATTTTGCAAATTAGTAATTTTTCTTTGTAAATTTTGGCCAAAATTTATACTGCTACCTATCTTTGGTAAAAATAACCCAAATAAGTGTATATTATTTGGTCCTTGTGAAAGTTATAGAGTCTACAAGCTATGGTGCCAATCATTGAAAATTGATCAGATC
>BLSH010022783.1:977216-990672 GCA_018402905.1 Glandirana rugosa
ATTTATCTTAGGTGGACACACATTAGTTCAGAGGCATATTTACATGGACGTGACACTATCAGAGTCTCCAGGCATATTTCGCGTCTCTCGTAGTACTTGTTGTTCCTTGTGTGGTCCGTCCAGGCTCTATGACAACACCTCTTCAAATTGGCGGAGTCCTGGCGGGTGGCAGTTTACTGCCGCCTCGCCAGGACGAGAGGGTCGCCCACCTGCAGTATACTGCAGGAGGGAAATTCGGCCCTAACGCGCGCTAGTGGCTGTCCCCACTTGTCGGTAACCAATACCGACAAGTGGTGCACTAGCCGACACTGCTTCAGTGTCGACTAGTGTTTGCACAAGGTATCAGCCGCTGGCCGGCGGCTGATACTAGTGTCGGTGACAGGCAGTGTTCCCCAGGAACACGCCGCCACCAACACGCACGCGCAGCGCGCTCCCGATCGCGCGCCTGCGCCGTGCGAACGGCGGGCGTGCCGTTTGTGATCAGCTGTGACTTCGTCACAGCCGATCACGTGGTGAACAGCCATAACCAATGGCTGTTCACCCCTGTCGGTGATCGCGCGCAATCCCGGCTTAAAGGGAGGACGTCATATGACGTCCACCCGCTGGGAGAGCAGGACCGCTCCGCCGTCATTTGACGGTGGGCGGTCCTGAGGCGGTTAAACTTCTCCACAACAGTATCTCGGACCTGCCTGGTGTGTTCCTTGTTGTTCATGATGCTCTCTGCGCTTTATACGGACCTCTGAGACTATCACAGTGCAGGTACATTTATACGGAGACTTGATTACACACAGGTGGATTCTATTTATCTTCATTAGTCATTGAGGACAACATTGGATCATTCAGAGATCCTCACTGAACTTCTGGAGAGAGTTTGCTGCACTGAAAGTAAAGGGGCTGAATAATTTTGCACGCCCAGTTTTTCAGTTTTTTATTTGTTAAAAAAGTTTGAAATATACAATAAATTTCGTTCCACTTCATGATTGTGTCCCACTTGTTGTTGATTCTTCACAAAAAATTACAGTTTTATATCTTTATGTTTGAAGCCTGAAATGTGGCAAAAGGTTGCAAAGTTCAAAGGGGGCCGAATACTTTTGCAAGGCACTGTATATGACACGTAAATAACACGTTTGGGGTTTTTTTTGATGTATGACCTTGTGCACAGCTGCTGATGTTATGTGATCATCATTGGTCTAAGATTGTTATATGATTGAAACTTTATTAGTGTTAATTATTAGTTGCGCGGATTATACATTTTTTATTAAGAACATGGAGCAGGCTGCTTTTTCCTCACCACAAAGTCCGGAGCTGCTCCTGCCTTCACCACTTACCTCAGAAATAGAGGTGGATACGATGGCCATCACTAAGCCCATCCGGAGGCAATCACAGCATCCAATGCTGAGCTTATAGGGTGCATTGATCTCCTGGCATCAGAGTGCAGCCTCTTCCAACAGGACTTGGACAAGGTCAGAGGCTGGCTCACCACCGCGGAGGACTGCATAAAGGAGGTGGAGGAAACTTCGCTCTCCCAGGGAGCGCAGCTCACAGAACTCCGGGACATGGTAAGAGCACTCCAACGCAGGGCCGATGACGCCGAAGACCGACAGAGGAGGAATAATGTCCGGGTGGTGGGGTTACCAGAGGGGGCAGAAGGAAATAGGCCCATGCAATTTGCATGCAACTGCTCTCTCTGGGGGAGATGCCACCCACTTATATTGCTGAGAGAGCCCATCGTGTCCCCACTGGCACCAGACCCCCAGGTGCCTCACCAAGACCCTTCTTGGCCTGTTTCTTGAATTATAGGGACTGGGACCTCCTTGCAGAGGCAAGGAAGCATCAAGACCTTAAATATAAGAATACATGCACTATGCTATTTCCTGACTTCTCAGCAGAAACACAGAGGAAACGCAGCTCATTTACTGATGTAAGAAGAAGACTCAGGGAAAAAGAAATGAAGTATAGCATGCTCTATCCCAGCAAATTTAGGGTTCAACATAAAGGCCTAGTCAAGTTCTTCGATACCCCACAGGAGGCGTGTGACTGGCTGGAAGGTGACCCTTGAATTCTGCTTACCATGCAATGCTCCAGAAAGATGGCGGTGCTTTCCTTACTTCTTGGGATTCTTGTCGTAAGTCAGCTTCCCTTATTTTGATCATTGTCCTTCCGAATTGTATATCGCTCAGGCTTTTGGAGCGAGTTTATCCTGACAAATATACTTACTGGTTGCTGCCTTCCTATTCCAAGTTGTTCACAGGCCGGAGCCCTGATCTTTGAAGGTGAGGGGGAGATTCCCCCCCTTTGTGTGCTTGTTTTGGTTGTGTTTTTTACTTTTTTTCTTTTTCTCTTTTTGCCTCCGTATGGCAGTTATTTTATGTTTCAATCCATTTTGATCTGTGTGGCACCCTCTGAAATTTGGGGTGGATATCCACACCACCATCCTAGTATTTACACTGGAGTCTCCAACTGGAGAAAAAAAATATTTTCTATCCACTGGCAATAGGTGGAAGTTTTTGGTTGGACCTCATCAGGTTTTTGAGGTTAAGGGCTCAAGCTGCATACCGGATGTTGTTTTTTCTGTTTCCTTTTCTGTTTTTTGGTTTAAGACAGTTCTAGAATAACAGCACAGGGGAGGGGGTGGGGGTTTTCTGCAGCAAAAAGGCTTCCACCAATTCCCTTACAACACAACACACTGGAAGCTCCAAGATTCGTGTCTTAAGACTTTATTCAGATTTTTTAGTATTGTTATCCAGGGGGTTCTTATGGGTATACTCATGAATATGGCTAGTAAGGTTCAAATAGTCTCATGGAATGTTCAGGGAATGAACAACAAATTTAAAAGGACGAACGTTTTTCAATATTTGAAACAATGCAAGTCACATATCGTCCTCCTTCAGGAGACACACCTAGATGGAGGATAGATCCTTTCCTTGCATAAACCATGGGTGCCAGGGGCTCTGCACTCTACATATTCCACTTACGCTAGAGGAGTCTCCATCCTAATTAGCAAAGTAATTTCCTGTACGATTCATCACATGTTTACTGATCCAGGGGGTCGATATGTGGCTGTAGTCCTTGATATCTATCACCACAAAATGATACTAGTGAATGTTTATATACCCCCCCTTTCCAAGTTCAGATACTTTATGATTTATGGCACAAACTGGCCCCTTATGTGAATCTGCCTGTACTTCTAATGGGAGACTATAACACCATCCTAGATTCGGCCATGGATATTTCCAATCCTGGTAGATTGGCGTCTAAGGATTTCCAATCATGGGCTTCCATATCTGGCCTCACGGAGGTATGGTGCTGGAAGCATCCTGATACTAAAGCCTGCTCTCACCTCTCTACCTCTCATAGATCCTCAGCCAGAATTCACGTTTGGTAATCAAGCTTTTCTGTTTCTGGTAGGGGCAGCGGAATATATGGCAGGGGGGTATCTGACCATAGCCCGTTGTCAGTCTCTATGGCCCTTCCAACGGGTAGAAGTGGAGGGATATGGAGGCTGTCTGCCGGTTGGTTACAGGAGGAGCAGGTGTCATCACGGCTCCTCACTTCTGTGACTCAATACCGGTCCATAAATGCAGACTCCGCTGAACCAAAGGTAGTATGGGATGCATTTAAAGCAGTAATCAGGGGGGAATGTATCTCAGCAATACACGCAGCCAGGAAAGATCATGGTGCCGAATTTGAGAATCTCCGGGACAAGGAACGGGAGTCTGCACAGGCATACGCGGACTCTCCGTCAGAAGCCACATATACTTCCCTGTTGGAGACCAGACGTCTCCTCTCCATTCACGTTGCCAAGCTCGCCCATACTGAGGTCAGGCAGCAGAGAGAATCAGTATTCTCACAAGGGGATAAGAATGGGAAACTCTTGTCAATGTTGGTAGCAGATCAACGAATACCCATAAATATTTCAGTCCTGAGAAGGGCAGGGGGTGACCTGCTGACAGACCCATCCCACATAATGGCAGAATTAGTTCATTACTTCTCCTCCCTCTATGCTCTAATCCCCCAATATGACACATCAGCTCTCAATACTAGACTGGAAGGCCATTCCCTTCCTTCTCTCTCCCACTCGGAGAGGGAGCTGTTGGAAGCCAAAATAATGACGCGTGAGATTGAGTCTGCAATTTTGGCCTTCCCTCACCATAAATCGCCGGGTCTGGACGGTTTCCCGGTGGATTTTTATAAATCATATCTTGAACAGCTGGTACCCAGACTATGTGCATTGTTGGCACATTGTTTAGAGCACAAAACTTTACCCCCCTCCATGTTAGAGGCCTACATGGTACTTTTATTAACACCAGGCAAAGATCCATTAGAGTGTTCTTCTTATCGTCCGATAGCCCTGTTGGATATGGATCTGAAGATCCTCACCAAGGTATTGGCATTGAGACTGGTCAGAGTCATAGCCTCTTTGGTTTACAACGACCAAATGGGATTTATGCCTGGAATGTCTACGGATACAAATTTGCGGAGACTCTTTACACATTTACAGATGGAGGCGGAAGAATATCCTGAGAGAGTAGTAGTATCCTTTGATATCGAAAAGGCTTTCAATTCCATAGACTGGCAGTATATGGGCAGAGTTTTAGATCTCATGGGCTTTGGGAAAAACTTTAAAAGTTGGATATCCATGCTATATTGCAAACCTAGAATAGCAATTAGACTTTTGAATGCAGTATCTGATTTCTTCACTATTGGTCGGGGCATGAGGCAGGGAGGCCCTTTGTCTCCTTTCCTCTTCACGCTAATGATGGGGAGGTGGGGGCTATACAGGTAGGAAGTATCCAAGAATGCTTAGCGCTTTATGCAGATGACTTGCTTCTCTTCCTGAGACCCAGGACCATCTCTCTGAGCTGCCTTAACCATGCCTCCTTCTCAGGTCTTAAAGTGAATTGGGGCAAGTCATCAATTCTGCCCATTGGGGTTAACGTCAGGGCAGGTGCGGCACGGATCTACTGCTTCAGTGGGTATCTTCCATAACTTATTTGGAGTCCAGATCACACCCAACATTCATGATTTTATAGCCAGAAATTTGTCCCCAATAGTAACTCAGCTAAAGCAAAAAACACAGCTGTGGAAAAAATTACCGTTATCCCTTATAGGCCACATAAATCTTATAAAAAGGAAAGATTTACCGGTTATCCTTTATTTCCTCAGGCACTCCCCAGTGTGGATTTCCAAAACATTTTTTAAACAACTGGACGGCATAATAGGGTTATTCCTGTGGGCTCCCTCACTGTGCCTCATTGGAATTGGGGTTCTTCAGGAGCCCTGCTCCCAAGGTGATCTGGCCTTGCCGGATTGGCAGAAATACTATCTGGCGGGTCAGATGGTCTTTGCTTGCAACTAGCTAATGGCCAATGAGGGAGACTCTGCCACAGTCTTGGAGGCGGCTATACTGGGGTCATATGAAAATCTGAGGTTGGCTCTTTATAGGGGTCTGAGGGCAAATTTCCCCCTGATGACCTCAATGAAGGCAACCGTTAGGGCCTGGGAGCTATCCACGGGATCGGCGTCTCCTAGTTATACAGGAGTCACCCCGTCAGCTCCTTTGTGGATGAACCCCAATCTACCGCACTTTCTTTCCATTCCAGTTCCCAGAATCTGGGCTTGCAGAGGCATCAGAAAAGTAGGAGACATAACTATGGATGGGGAGTTGTTGACATTTGACCAGATGAAAGCTAGCCCTTCCAAATCCATACCTGTTTTGCTTCTTTCATTTACGCCACGCTTTCCAAGCGCAGTTCAGCAATAGAAGGGTGGAAATTCTCCCCTCCTCATTAGAAAATCTCTTATCATATGAATAGCTACCCAAAACTCTGTCCACAACCTACAAAGAACTATTCAAAACAACACCCAAAGCACTCGAAAGGTGTAGAATTAGATGGGAAGCAGCAATTCCGGGTGTCCAAGGGGAAGATTGGGAGGATATGTGGGATCACCCATTTCAACACTCTCAGCTAGGTATAAGCTTATATATAATTTTAAGTTCCTACACAGGATCTATTATACCCCGGCTAGACTAGCAAGGATATTCCCTACTTGTGCCACTTGTTGGAGATGCTCTCACTCCCTGGCTGAGGTGGAACATATTTATGGAATTGTCCACTGATTAAGGAATTCTGGAAAGATATCTCCACTTGTGTCTCTGAAGTCCTTCACGTCCCGATTCCATTATCACAGAAGGTATGCCTCTTAGGTTTGGTGGAGGATGTGGTTACCTCTCGAGCACATAGAACTCTGCTCAATATAGTTCTCTTTTATGGTAGGAAATCTATCATACTACAGTGGAAAAAACCTCAGGCCCCCTCACTGTACTATTGGAAGGGTTTGATCAATTCTGTTATGCCACTCAATAAAGCAAACTATATGTCTAGGGGCTGTCCAAAGAAATTTTATAAGGTATGGCAAGCTTGGATTGACTCGTCATCCACAGTGGGTTAAATAATATGGGCACATGGGAAATTAATTGACTCTTTTTTTTTTTTGTAAACGCTCCATCACACGGGCTCTTATGACGCATCAAGGTTTCTCATGGACAATGATGATGTAACCTTGATTACATAATGTTACATAGTTGACGAATCTGGTCTGTTGGTGGTATCCTAGTAGTAATGTTAAATTATCTTGTGAGTATCCCTGAATTAAGGGAATTGGTGGGTCTAAGCTGCAAGTTTTGGGGTGTTGGGGTGGGGGGGAGGGAGGTACCAGAATCAAGCTTTTTGTTTAATAGATAGCTGATCTATGTTAGCCAGAGTGGAGGCCCTGTGTGTTCGACTGGGTGACTTTGGTATGCTGCCAGAGCCATCTGTGTAAATGTTGTTGTCTGTTACAATAAAATTAAATAAAAAGAATTAAAAAAAAAAAAAGGTATGGAGGACCAGAGATCCCAGCTGCAGTGTCCCGCTGTACAGCTCTGTAAGCGGCGCATGTGCCCTGGCCAGCCGGCACCGTGCAATATCAATCCCAGCCATGTTTCAGAGGCACGGCCTCCTTCATCAGGTCCTGAAGAAGGAGGCCGCACCATGTTGTCCTAGCAACCCCGGGAGGCGGTTCAGTCTTACTGCTCATATCCCCCTCCACATTGCGGCCGGGATTGACATTGGGCGGCGCCGGCTGGCCTGGGCACATGCATGGCTGTACAGCAGAACGATGCAGCTGGGATCTCTGGTCCTCCATCCCTGCCCATTTCACCATGCTATTGGGTTAGCCAAAAGGACAGGCCGTGAGAGGAGGCATACATATCTTTATTACCTATGTGAAATCTTCCTCTGTGAGTGCAACTTTTATTATATCTAATCAATTACCATTAAACTTTAAAACACTAGGGCGGTTGTGCACTCTCCTTTCTTCTATTTTTAATACAGATTCCAGTCCACCACCCAGTGGATTTAAAGGGGGCTGCAACACCTAGAACATATGAACTGAGATATTGTCAACACAGACTGCTTCCTCACTCATGAAAGTGTATGTGGGATCTGTGCTAACTGGTTTATTGTGTGTTATGTTAGTATGTGAACCTGTTTATTTCACTAAAGCGCATATGCAGCACCTGTTATTTTAATTGTCTCTTCTGGTCTGGGTTTCTATAACTAGTGTTAACTCAAGGTTCAGTAACCAGCAAAGGCTAAAGCAAGGTGAGGCATCCAAAAGACCATAGATAGTTAGAGGTCCAATTGCATGGCAGATTAGAAGCACTAGGGATTAAGAAGCAAAGTAGAATGGGTGACCCTTAGTTCTTTTTTTTTTAATAATAATCTTTATTGATTTTTCTTTTTCTTTCTAAAGCAAAACAACACATACAGGCTTTACAGAATATATTTCCTCCATACTCTTTCTAAAACATACATACCTATCGACTACACTTGTCACTTCATTACACACTGAAACCCTTCAAAGAGAGAGAAAAAAAAAACCCAGAAGGGGAGTATCAATAAAATCCTCTCCCTTCTCTCCTCCCCTCCCCCCATTCCCTTCCTTCACCTATGTGATCTCCTCTAGGTGTGACCAATAGCCATTCCTATTAGTGAAGACACTCCCCTTCTACCTATTCGTGCTTATCTTAGGAATATTTCCCTTACCCTTGTGTGAAAAGAAACATTTTTTTTTTTTTTTATAACACTTCAACCCAGAGAGATATTACTAATACCTCCTCTCAACAAACTAGACCCGGACAAAAGAGAAAAAGAAAGAGAAGAAAGAAGAGGAAAGAAGAAGAAAAAAAAAAATATTTCCTTCTCCTTTCCCTCTCCCTCCCCTCTCCCACCCCTATTAATGAGTGTTTTTAACCAACTCCCATTCCGACCCACCCTTTATCCTAATCATGTAAAGTAAACCTTGTGCTTCTCCTTCCCCAGTGATCCATCCTGTGCATTCCATAACTATATAATACAAGCTCACACTTACCTCCACTGCTGTGAAGGGGAAAAAAAGGGGGGGGGACACAACCTCCCCCAATCACCTACTGTGTACTATCTTGTGCCCGACCCTAACCGTGAGAGGGAGGAGAAAAAAAAAATTATATAGTTCTTCTCTCCCCTTCCCCCCTCCCTTCCCCCTTGGTCTTTAACTGCCGCCCATCGCAACCCACCCCTTATCCCTATCGTGTGAGGTGAACCTTGAATCTTCCCCTTCTCTGGTGATACACCCAGTGCTCTGCATGACCTTGTAGTACAAACTTACACTCTTTACCCCACACTAAGTATATTATGACTCTTTTTATCAAACATAATGTTCCTTATATCCCTTACCCATAAATTCCATCTAATTGTGTTATCGGGGGGGGGGGACGAGAGAGAGTCCTATCCAAAATTAACGAGTATGTCTACCGTCTATAGGTTTTTATACACCTTGGACCTACTTAACCTCTGGCGCATAATGCTCCCAAATAGCCCATGTGTTTTTAAATTGCTCTTGTTGGTTATCAACCATATGGATCCATCTTTCTGCTTCCATTAATTTATTCACTTCTCTCTTCCAGTCTAATACGGTTGGACATGTATTCTGTCTCCATAACTTTGGGATTAATGATTTAGCAACATTTAACAAGTGTGGAATTATACTTTTCTTGTAACCCTTAATAGAAGTGGGCATCCCGTGGAAAAGAAATCGTAAAGGGGAGAATTCTAAGGGTCTCTCCATCATTCTTTTAATCCACAGGGCAATCTCCTCCCAGAATATTTTAATCCTCATGCAGAACCACCATAAATGGAGGTATGTGCCCTTTTGTTTGCAACCTCTCCAACAGCTATCCTCTTCGATCAACTGCATTTGCGCCAACTTGGCCGGTGTTCGGTTCCATCTAGCTAAAAATTTATATGACATCTCTTGCATCTGTGAACTTAACGAAGTAGCATGTGTGGAGTTAATCAATGTTTTGATTTCCAACAGTGAAAATGTGTGATTCAGTTCCCTCTCCCACTCTTTTATATAAGAGGGGGTTGATATACCTTGGGAACTGAGAATCAATCTATACATCTGAGATAGAGGGTGTCTTGGCTCCACCGAGGCAGCGCATAATGCCTTGAATGTAGTCATTGATTCCGCTGACTTTACCCGAGGCCTTATTTTGATGTAAAAGTCTGCCATTTGGTAGTATCTCCAAGACACCAAGGGTATATTTGCCAATGTCTGCACCAACTCTGTTAGGGTTAATAAGGTTCCCGAACGGGGGCGAACTTGGCCCACGTGGTGTTTCCATTGGCCCCCATGTCCCAAAGAATCCATTTTATTCTTCTGGTGGAAACCACAGGAAACCTCCCAATGGGGCCAGCAGAGATGTCTGTGGGGCAAATTTACCAATCTTGTTCAATCTATCCCACACCACCAACTTGTTGCGTGATAGCGGGGATGTCCACTCTGCAAGGCCTCTGGATTTTGTTGGGATCCAGGGGGCTCCTGCTAGATTCCTCCCAGCCATTGTTTTCTCCAAGGTTACTCACCGTTTACATGGGGAATCCTGACACCAGTCTAATATACGCACCAGTGACATTGCCTTATAATACAATGCTACAGCTGGAAGCCCTACTCCTCCTGCCCCTTTACTCCTGAGCAACAAATCATATGCGATTCTGGGGCATCTATCCTTCCAAACAAATGACAGGAATATCTTCCTTATCTGTTTAAAAAAAATCTGTGGTAAGGAAATAGGAACTGCCTGTAGCATATAAATTATTTTGGGTAATATAATCATCTTAAGTGCTTTCACTCTCCCAAACCACGTCAATATCTGATTCCTCCATCCCAGTATGTTCCCTGTTATCTTACTTAACAGGGTTTCATAGTTAAGTTCATACAGTGTTTTAATATCTGAGGTAATATGTACTCCCAGATAGGGCAAAGAGTCTGTTCGCCATATAAAGGGAAATTATTGTTTTAAAAGAGATGTTTCCTTAGGGGGCACATGTATGGGAAAAAGCAGAGATTTTCCCAAAAAATTAATTTTAAAGTTTGATAAATCGCCAAATCTATTTACCTCTGACATCAACACAGGCAACGTTTTCCTCAGAGTTGAGAGATCGAACAAAAGTTCATCTTGCATAGGCAGAGACCTTATGCTCCTCTGACCCGATTCTAATCCCTTCAATCTCAGAATTCATCCAGACTTTGTTAAGAAAAGGTTCCAGTACCATTGCAAATATTAGGGGTCACATTTCTTATATTGAAATATTCTGATAAAGTACCGTCAACCTTCACTCTTGCTTTAGGACCCACATATAGGGCCATAATCCAGCCCATCATGTGTTCTCCCAGACCCATCCCTCTTAGCATTTCGCTCATGAAAATCCAATCCACCCTGTCAAATGCCTTTTCGGCATCCATTGATAGTATCACTCTTGAATACCTCTCCGGTCCATCATGAGACCAGTAGAGGACATTGAGTGCTCTTACTGTGTTGTCTCGGGCCTCGCGACCTCTCATGAAGCCTGTTTGATCAGGGTGGATTAATTTTACTATATGATCTTGTAGTCAAAGTGCTAATGCCTTAGCCAATAATTTAGTATCGGAAATAAGAAGAGAGATGGGTCTGTAGTTGGCACAATACTGCGGATCTTTCCCTGGTTTTGGAAGGACTGTCACGTAGGCCATCAAAGCTTCTGGGGGCAAAGGATTGGATGCTGTGATATAATTAAAGTGACTACACAAAGGGCTTACCAGTATTGACACAAATTTTTTATAATAAACGTTCATTAGGCCATCCGGCCCAGGACTTTTTCTCATTGGGGCCGCTAGAATTATTTTACTTAGTTCTTCCATAGTAATGGGCTGTTCTAATTCCTCTCTAACTTCCTCAGATAATCTCGGCAAGATGTTACCTTTAAAATACTCCTGAATCATTTCAATCTTCTTCCTCTTTTCCCATTCACCAGAAATTGTAGGTATATTATAAAGGACTGCATAAAAACGATGGAACTCTGCTGCTATTGACTTGGTATCCACTATCCTCCTTGTTGACTAGTAACTTATGTACATGGTGGGAGTCTTGCTGTTTTTTTAATTGTCTGGCTAATAGATGGCCCCATTTATTTCCCTGTTCATAAAACCGATGTGCAAAATATCTGCATCTTTCCCTGTTTTCCCGGTCCAAGCACCAGGAGAGATCTTCTCTTAATACCTCCAGTTGCTGGGCTTCTGCTACACTGGCCTGAGCCTTATGTCTGGTCTCTAAATCATGTATTTTCTTCAACACCTCCTCAACTTCCTTCTGTTTCTCTTTTTTAATCCGAGAGCCATGAGCTATCAATTCCCCCCTGATTACTGCCTTGTGTGCCTCTCAGATTACCTGTCTGGACACCTCCTCAGTTGTATTTATCTCGAAATATGCTTCTAACTTTTGTGACACCGCCTCCACCACCTGTTTGTTGTCAAAAAAGGATTCATTTAGTCTCTACGACCTCTCCCATTGTTCATTGTGGAGTGGGCGCAAGGACAACATGGTCAGAAATTGTGATGGATTCAATAGTAGAAGAGCGTACATAGCTCAAATAATACTGGTCCACCAACAATATATCCATTCGCGAATAGGTATTATGAGTTTTGGAGTAATAGCTATAGTCTTTTTCTTTATTATGTAGCACCCTCCAACTATCCACCAGATGTAGGGACCTCAGAAGTTGTTTGACATGTTTAATCGCTTTAAAAGATATTGGGGACCTACCCGATGAGGTGTCTAAACTAGGTTCTAATGTTACATTAAAATCCCCTCCCAATACCAAAAACCCCACCCTGAAGTCATCCAATCTCTTCAGCGTGCTAGATAGAAATTTAGTGGTTCGGGTATTGGGGGCATATATAGATGCAAACATGTAATACTGGCCCTGTATGGTCCCCTTTATACAGAGAAAACGTCCTTCTGGGTCTACCTGCGTGGAGGTAGGGGAAAAGAAGCAAGACCTTCTAAAAGCTATTGTTACCCCTCTGGCCCTAGAAGATACAACCTTCATTAAACCACCCATAACTCCTTTTTACATTTGGTGTATATTTCCGCTCCATTTAATACCCCGAGATTACATTTATATTGTCCATACAAATCATCTCCCTCTTCCCTCTCCTAAAAAAAAAAAAAAAAACCCAAACCCCCCCAACAAGAATTCCAAGTGACATTTACACCACCCATTCGCAAACATTCCTATACCCTAAGGTATACCAGCTAATTGGTAGGGTGTGCCAGACAGGGTCAACCTGCATCAACAGACCTCCCCCTGGTACCCCCTTCCCTTTGCATGAAAGCAACTACCTAGTCCCCTTAATTGGAACCCACCTATTGGGAGGCAAACAACCGACAGAAAACAAAAAAGAAAAAAAACATAGAAATATATAAAAATGTCCACAATCACCCTCATCCCTCCCCAGGCAGAATCTAGTAAAAAGTAGGAAAAAGGCTAATGTAAAAAGGAACAAAAAAACATTTTTGGAGAGCCATTTTAGTCCAGCCAATATCATCTGTCACTCTAAATCAATGACTCGTATCATCCCCTCTGAATTAACCATCTATATGTGCTAATTTGGACCTTCTTCTCCCCATGCCCATTCCTGTGATTTTTACGGCTTGCTTTAGTTGGAATCTTCTGCCAGCGTTCAGGACGTTGTAATTGTTGTTTATGGGTATTCAGTCTCCAGTCCACAAAATCAACCATCGCAAGATTTAATGTCACCACGAAATGTTGTAGATCGTCTTTTGTTCTAAGTGTTGCTGCTTCCCCATTTCGTGATGCTTTTACACAGAAGGGGAAATGAGACTGAGCGCATGACTTCCAATAAGGGCTTGAGCATTCATCAATGCATAAGAGTGCGGCGTGATATGTCTGCAAAAAATTTGAGGTGGGCTCCCCCAAACTCCACATTATCTTTACCGCGCACCACCCTCATAATAGCTTCTTTCACTGAGTATTCATGTATTTTACAAATAACGTCTCTTGGTTTTCCTGTGCTCTCTGCGGTATGCGAA
>BLSH010022783.1:990682-1008239 GCA_018402905.1 Glandirana rugosa
CTCAAACCCCCTCGGGTGGAGTTTAAAAAACGTCTGTATAGTGCGGCGTGAGAATACGTAACTACTTACGAGTTCGGGAATAACCTTCAGTACGCGAGTCAGAGTAAAGGGGAAGACACATTTTCGTAGTGCTTTACCCCTTCGTCGTTGTGAATCTTGTTTTCTGCTAGATGTTGTAAAGCACCACTGTAATTTAGAAGGCTACCAACTAAAACGCCTGACCTCTGACTTATGGGTATTTGTTGTTAATGTTGCAGGACTTGCGACCGTCTTCAGAGCCATTTTAGTCCAGCCAATATCATCTGTCACTCTAAATCAATGACTCGTATCATCCCCTCTGAATTAACCATCTATATGTGCTAATTTGGACCTTCTTCTCCCCATGTCCATTCCTGTGATTTTTACAGCTTGCTTTAGTTGGAATCTTCTGCCAGCGTTCAGGACGTTGTAATTGTTGTTTATGGGTATTCAGTCTCCAGTCCGCAAAATCAACCATCGGAAGATTTAATGTCACCACGAAATGTTGTAGATCGTCTTTTGTTCTAAGTGTTGCTGCTTCCCCATTTCGTGATGCTTTTACACAGAAGGGGAAATGAGACTGAGCGCATGACTTCCAATAAGGGCTTGAGCATTCATCAATGCATAAGAGTGCGGCGTGATATGTCTGCAAAAAATTTGAGGTGGGCTCCCCCAAACTCCACACTCTTGGTTTTCCTGTGCTCTCTGCGGTATGTGAAGTGGCCTGGTGGACTCTGTCCACCTCAATTACTCCTGGTGCTGAGTCTCCTAAAATCTGGCCAAAAATGTCTTGAATTGTGGGGGGTAACTCGGATGCCCGTACTGTCTTGGGCAGTCCCCGTATACGTATATTCTGGCGACGCTATTTTCATAATCATCCATCCGGTCAAGATAAGAGTTCAGTGCTTCTTCGTGTTGTTTAATACTATCCTGGATGTCAATCACAGCCTGTGTAACACCTTCTTGACCGGTTTCCATCTCCTCCCCAGAGCCATTATATACGCTCTCATCTCTTGGGCTACTTGTCTGCATGACTGTTCTACAGCTGTTATCAGTTGTTGAATATCTGTTTTAGTAGGGAGAGCTTTTATATGCTCCCTTATATCCCAATCCAAGTCCATAATGGCTTGCTCCGCTGTGGGGCCAGTCTGTTTGCTAATTAGCGCTGAATTTGCCCCCTGGGTTGCCCCTCTGTGCTCCAGGGGGTTCACCTCCAGCGTGCCTAAGCTGTCCACACCAGCCTGGCCCTCATCTTCCTGCACTGTACAATTTCCATCATGGCTCAAAGAGTCCGGGACTCCAGGATTATTAATTAACACATCCACGTCCCCCCTCTCTTTTAAAGGGGTCTGCTCCCACATTACACAGTTTATATTATTAGCCAAGTGCCCATTGTCTGGGGCCATCACAGTCTCACCTTCTTCCTGCGGTCCGCTTCTGATGGAGGAGACATCACTCTCCGCTATTGGGGGTTCTTTTCTGAGTCTTTGGAGCTCCTGGTGGGGTGTTACAGAGCCTCGGCACGCTCCTGTGGACCTCCATGCACTGCCGGTGGTCGCTGGTGATCCTCTTCGACGTGCGCAGGCGCCGCGAGGGGACGGTGAGGCTCCATCCGCCCTCGCCCTTGCTCCGCGGCTCGGTGTGGGGAGACCACGGCCTGAGGCTGCACCCCCCCTGCTAGCATCCGGGGATTCATACCCCTCCTGACGGCCCGACACCATCCTATTCGGACTTACAGGGTCTGCCACTTTTTGCGCCAAGTACGCTCGGAGCCCACCGACCTGATTCTTCCCTCCACTGGGCAGTTGAGAGGTAGCCCGGCGGCGGGCCGGCATCGTGTGCTTCCCCGCCCGGCGTTAGAAATCACCACTCATTGCTGTGTATCTGTCTGGGGAGCTGGAGAGCGCGCCGTCAGTACGTCCTCACACCATACTCCTCCCTCCTCTCTGACCCTTCTAGAGATGGGCCGAACACTCCTCAGTTCGGGTTGCGCAAGAACTCTCGAACATAGCAAAAGTTCGGACCCGAATAACGAACTCCATTGAAGTCTATTGAACCTGAATTTCAAAAATCAAAAGTCTCCATTTTGAAGGCTTGTATGCAAGTTATTGGCCATAAAAAGGGTTTGGGGGCCTGGGTACTGCCCCGGGGGACATGTACCAATGCAAAAAAAAAAATGTTTTAAAAAGATTGTTTTTCACCCCATAACCTTCTAGAGGTACTCTTGATGAAAGCAAGAATTGGCCTTGCTGTAAAAAAATTGAAATGTGACCCCCCTGTCACACAGTTATGGAAAAATTGGTCTTTGGGTGTCATTGGCGCCTTCACCCCATAATCTTCTAGAAGTAGTCTTGATGAAAGCAAGAATTGGCCTTGCTATAAAAAAATAAAATTTGATGCCCCTGTAACTCAATTGCGGAAAAATTGGTCTTCGGGTGTTGTTGGTGCCTTCACCCCGTGACCTTCTAGGGGTACTCTTAATGAAAGCAAGAATTGGCCTTGCTGTCAAAAAATTTAATTTGATGCCCCTGTCACACAGTTGCGGAAAAATTGGTGTTTGGGTGTTGTGTGTGCCTTCACCCCATAACCGTCTGGAAGTACACTTGATGAAAGCAAGAATTGGCCTTGCTGTAAAAAACTTAAATTTGATGCACCTTTTAAAATTGGTCCATGGGTGTTAATTGTGCTCATGAAACCTATACCAAAATCTTACTTCAAGATAATGTCAACACCTACAAAGCTAGGCAGCCTAGACAGTCTTGCAGAGATTCAAGACCCCAATAACACTCAATAAGCAACATCAGCATCAGGGGCTTGATAGCTGCTGCTAATCCAGGACTGATTCATTTTTACAAATCTCACCCGATCAACGGAGTCTGTGGACAGACAAGCTCTTTTATCTGTCACAAAACCACCATTTTTGCCACACTTTATCTGCTTGCATCAGAGATTGCAAATTGCAACAGTGCAATCGGCTGCACATGTGCTAAAAAGTCCCACACAGTTGAGCTATGGGAAGCGGGTCGGGAGATAACAACTCCACAATCTAATGGCATAGGGTGGCTGCTTTCTACTCTTCCATGATGCCTGCCTCTGGAGGACATCCTGCCTCATTGAGGTTGTTTCTCCCCCTCACTTTCCTCCTCTGCTCTATCCAGCACCCAAGTCGTGTCAGTGACCTCATCATCAGCATCCCCTCCATCTTCATCATCACTGGAGCCAACTTGGCAATATGCTGCGGCTAGGGGAACATAACTGCCAATTTGTAGTTTATCGGTGTTCTCCCCTCTCTGTAAGCTCATGTCTGCTTCTTTTTTCTACCTCAGAACCAACATCAGAATCAAGTAATGTCTGTGCATCCCGAAGAAGCAAATGGCTGACGCTTTGTTCAAATAATTCAGCTGACTCCTCCATACATAATGCTGGGGCTATGGCAGGAGTAGGTGTGAACAAGGAGGCAGAATAAGGCACTCTGTCAGCTGTGGTGAACTGAGCACTAGTGCCAGCTTGGGTCATAGAAGATGAGAAGGATGAGGATGGTTTAGTAAGCCAATCCACCACCTCCTTTACATGCTGTTGCTGGATAACACAGGCAGCATCACTAAGCAGAGACAAAGGTGCCCTGAAAGAGGATGGACCATGTCCACCTATGCCTGTGGTGGCATCTTCAACCCATGCCTCTTAGGTTGACTGCACACAATGAGCAGTGGTTTAACCTTTCCAGTCTCCAGGCCCCCTGCTGGCAGACTTGTCAAACCCATCTATTCATTGCCCTGTTCAGGCGTTAGTGTATCTCTCTCAGCAGGGAAGCTGACAGCTTGCCTGTTGAATGCTGCAAGACTTGTGTGTGTCAGCAATGTTAGCTTTGCTGTAGCACCACAAGGACCAGCTAGCTCTCCAGTGATACACACAGACATCAGCTGGGAGGCACAGTCCTCTGGATCAGAGCACAGACATGGGCCATCTGGGCCACTCCTCGGATCTGCAGCCAGAGATGGTGTCTCCTGCCCGCATTCAGCATTGTGGGTGACATTCAACAAAGACAAAATATTATTACATTTAGAAATGACATTCTTATCATCAACTACACATGCATCTGATATTGGCACATGCAGGGGAACTTCCTCTCCTTGCTTAGCCAAAGGAGAGCCCTGCACCTCAACTCCACCCTCCCCCTTCTTCTGTCTATCCATAGGTTTCCCAGATATTACCCCAACATCTGTAAACAGTACCTTGGTAGATCCAGAGAGTTCCGTGGGAGCATCCTGGGTGCTCTTAGCAGAGGCATAATCCGACACAAGGGTGCCCAAGTCAGCACCCAACAGAATGCCTGTGGGGATCTCGTCCAAGACTCCCACCTCTCTCATTCCACTCCCAGCACCCCAATCAATAAAAACATGGGCACGGGGTACTCATGAGCGGGTCCCCCCAACTCCGGTGAGGGTAAAAAACTTTCCAGGGATGATGTCGCTTCTTTCTATTACCTCTGGTCGGACCAAAGTGACTTCAAGTTGGCGGCAGTTACCCAAGTTTTCTTGTGGACGAACAGCACTGAAGAAGAGTTGCTGGCCGGCTGGCAGTGTGATGTCCTCTGCTTCTGCTCTGGGCACTGTGTCTTAAGATGGCCAGGCTTGCCACAAGAGTAACACCTGAGATTGTCAGGGTGGGCCAACAGAGGAGGGGTCGCTATGTGCAATTTTCCCCCTTTCCAGCCATTCGGTGGTCCGATACCCGAGTGCTGATGAAGGTATCGGCCAGTTCTGCTGTGGCTTTAGCAGAACCGGGCTTCCGCTCTAACACAAACTGTCTGTTGTCTGGAGGACAGATGTGCAAAAGCTGATCTTCAATCATGAGATCTTCCAGGGCCTCAAAAGAATTAGCATTCAGGCCCCTAGTCCACTGTTGGAAGATGGTACATAAACGGCTTACCACATCCATATAGCAGTCCCCAGGCCCTTTTTGCAGGGACCTAAACCGTTTTCGGTACACTTAGGGGGTTAGTCGATACTTCTGAATGATTGCCGTCTTTATGGCGTGGTAATATTCGTCCTGCTCCACTGGCAGGTCGACATACATGTCCAGGACCTTGCCTCGTAGCCCTGGCATCAGGTACCAGGTCCATTGTGCTGGGGCAAATGTTACTGACGACAAGTTTTTCAAACGACAGTAGATACACTTCAATGTCACTGTCCTTTTCCATGACCGGAAATTTAGCGGCTGAGCTCGCAGGCAGAGAGGTGTCCCTGTGCTCTAGGTATCCGAGGTTCTGAGCCTGTCACTGGAGTCTCAACAGCCGCAGCTCAGCGTTCCTCTCTCTCAGCCCAGCATTCTGCAGCCTCTCTCTCAACCTGGCGTTCCAGAAACTGCGGGTATATCCCAGGATCTGTTTTGCTGAGGCTCTGTAATGTTTCCTGCAGTTGAGGAGAGTCTAGGCTGGTTGCAGGCAATCTTGGGCCGGCCTACTCCTGCTGTGGCCAGAGGACATTCAGTGGTATTCCCATGTCAGTCTCTATGTGCCTATCTTGTGAGGCCGTCAAGTTTGAACCACTTGGCTCTGGAGTATCGGGAACCCCTTCAGCTTCCAGTTCCCCCTGAATTCTGGTCTGCTCAGATATCATACTCCTGTAGGGCCTTTATCAGTCCTTTGCGAGTTTTGTTACTGGCGTCAAGGCCTCTTGTTGTACACTCAGCAGTCAGGTCATCTCTGTTCATCCTCTTATACCCTGATGGCCCAGACATTTTGCAAGCAGAAAAGATAGAACAGAAAGGAGAGATAGAATGGAGCTGTAGGAAGGAGTTGTTGCTGTATGTCTCTTTAATAAAATATATATATACATACACCAGCTTGTCTCTAAGGACTGTTTCCAAAAAGGTTACAATCCTTCAGTGCAGAGCTAATTCCTAACCATGCACTGAATGCTCTTAAGGCGAAACTATCTGACCGCTGGCAACCAATATATGATGAATGCGGGTATCACCTGATCTAACACCGCGCTTGTGACTACCGCAACAATGGCACTCTCAGCTGCTTTCAGCACAAAGATTATCCAGTTTGCGGGACCACCGTCTAAATGCCAGCCACCTGAGAGCGATTGTTACCAGGCTAATTCAAGGAATTAACCCTTGCACTGCCACCACCTCTACTTTGGAGCAAGAGGAGCCTGGGATTTTAGCAATACCAATTATGATTTTAGGATAACCACCTGTAACACACACTGTCACCACAGACAGGGATATTCAGAAGAGTTATTTTAAAAGAGTAGCACTCTTCAAAGGAACAGATTCATGATAGCTTGCATTAAGAACTTTAGGGACAAGATTAACACTTTTCAGAATAAGGTTTAATAATGAAAAGGTCAAGTTTTGGGTGCAGTAAAATATTTACAGAAAAAATGAAAAGATTGTTACAAAACAATAAGAGACATAATATACAGCAGCAGCAAAGAAACAGAAAGTATTTGCTTTTAAAATGTCCGTGGCCAATCAGTGATTCGAGGATGATTCCATAGGTTCTCTGATGTTCGTTTGTTGATGGTAAAATGTGAACTGGCAGCCGTCCTTAGCATTCCCTGTTTCTCTGGGCGAAAAGGGGTGGGGCCGTATGCCCCTGACCACTCACATGGGTAAGGAGGGCCCGTGGGCTGTCCAGGGAGGACCGTGGAATACAATCTTTCCTAATTCACAATTTCTGTATAAAAATCATATCTTGGGACCGGATCACCGGGCAAACCTCACATTAAGGAATTCAAGCTCAGCATGCGCAGTGCATTAAAATAAGTCTAAAGACCACAGCATTATCATTCTCTGTTACCCTGGGAAGAGGAAAAACTAGTAGTGGTTCCCCGTATGATCGAATCCTTTGACGTGTGGATTCTTTTTATTCTGTATGAGTTTCCGCATTCGAATATATACTTGTTATTAATATGTCATGCTCCTAACTGGAGTTATGAACTGTGGATATTTTATTGTAAGTTTTAGGCAAGAGGTGGGGTCACTGCGAGATCATGGTGTTCTGTTCTCTATTTATGACCGTTGTCAATTCTGAGCCCCTTTGATGCCTGCTTGCTAGGTTTTATGGTTGGCTAGCATAAACAAACATCTTGCTCATGGCTTAAGATAACAACTCCCTGTTTAAAGTGGCTTTCCACACGGAACAGGTGTGCAACTGATTTAATTTCGTAGGGAATCTGGGATCCCATAGATCCCTATGCTGCCTATCCTATTCCTCCTGTTCTGAATCCTGATGATGCTAGCTTTCAACAATATTTTGTGTTTAGGGCACCACCAACACCCAAGGCCCAATGTTTCTGCACCTGTTTTACAGGGGCATGTCATTACAATTTTTAAAATAATTTTTTAACTGCAGGGCCCGTTCTTGCGCCCAACAAGAGAAACTGTGAGGGTTTACAGTGTTCTGCCACCACCAACACCCAAGGCCCAATTTTTATGCACGTGTTTGACTGGGGCATGTCATTACAATTTTTTAAATAAATTACAAATGCAGGGCCTATTCCTGCGCCCAACGAGATTAACTGCGAGGGTTTACAGTGTTCTGCCAGCACCAACACCCGAGGCCCAATTTTTCTGCACCTGTTTGACTGGGGCAAGTCATTACATCACTGCTCCTGAAAAAAAACAATCTTTTTTAAAACTTTTTTTGCCATTGATACATGTCCCCTAGGGCAGTACCCAGGTACCCATACACTTTTTTATGGCAATAAAAAGGCAAAAAAGCCTTTAAAATGAGCACTTTTGATTTTTCCTGTTCAAGTCCCATTGATTTTAATAGGGTTCATGTATTCGAACAAGCTTATTGCCCGTTCACAGTGTTCTGGTGCGAAACAAACCGCTGTTCGGCTCATCCTTACAGGGGCACAGACAGCAATAAAGCTGACAAGTGTTCTAATCCCTCTCCAAACCCCCAAAAAAAAAAGTTGTATCTTTAGTTACATTTTAATAACTATATATATCTATTTATTTTTTGTCAACCTTGGTTAAAATGTGCTATCCATGTACTTATGTATGATGGACCTAGTACTGTCATAAGGTCCTTTTTTTAAACTCAAATGTACTAATAAACTTCTATTTTTTTATACTGGTTCTTGCTCTTGGTTGCCCTATAAAGTCCCACTGGGGGTTTATCTTTTCAATCAAACATTAAAGAACTGTTTGATCTGCTGGGCATCCCATAATCATCCTATACCCCATCCAAGTTAAATCCCCTAATAAAAACAACAAAAACAGTACCGGCCTGTTTCTTCCTGACTCTGGATGTGTGGAAAAGAGTGACTGAGGGCAGTGTGACAGGTGAGCCACTACATCCAGAAACCCCTACTTGCCCGGGACTCCCCTTACTGAGAGGTCCTTTCCACTCCCGAGCCTCCAGGCCCAAGGTCACCCCCCCCCAGACTGGGGGCTCCCTCAAAGGCCTCCACATAAGTAACATACCAAACGTATAAATAATCTTAAGAGAAAATTATAACTACTATTTAAGAGAAACCATTACTAGCCAAAAATTCACGGGTGGTTCAGACACGGTTGCTAATAATGCCATTACACTGATCTGCATATTGTAACAAAAAAAAAAAAAATCCAAGATGACTTATTCATCCACTGATACTATTTATTCCACAATTTTGAAACATTTTTCTATTTCACCAAGGCATAATTCTGTAATTTTTTACAGTGAAATAATGAATGGTAAAAGGGTCCAAATGGACCCTTCTGAAGTTCCCCAATTTCCATCATTCACGCAGTAATTCATGCCAAATAACCGATTGCCACCGTGCAGCTCGATTTAAGAGGATTTCCACTTTAGGTGACCCAATGCATTCAACATTATTTATAACAGAATCCTTGTAAGCTCTGTCCTGGGACCAGTTCTGTTTAACTTGCTCATAAATTATATTAAGGTTAGTATACTGTAAATATTTGGGACCAGTTCTGTTTAACTTGCTCATAAATTATATTAAGGTTAGTATACTGTAAATATTTGAATCAGTTTGCTGATGATATAACGCTAAGCAGGGCAATAACTTCACAACAAGACATAGCAACTTTACAAGAAGACCTTGATAAACTAAAGAGTTGGGCAACTACATGACAAATGAGGTTTAATATTGAAAAATGTAAAGTACTGCATTTGGGAGCTAAAATATCAATGCAAGTTACTCGCTGGAGGAAGAACCGCTGGGGGTATCTAAGATGGAAAAGGTTCTTGGGTAGATGACAGACTGAGTGATAGCCTGCAATGCTAAGCTGCAGCAAGCAAGGCTAGTAGACTAGTAGCATGCATTAAAAAGGGTATTTACTCAAGAGATAAAACTATAATTCTATCACTTTACAAAAGTCTGGTTCGGCCACATCTTGAGCATGCCATCCAGTTCTGGTCACCAGTTCCCAGGAAGGATGTGCCGGAACTGAAGAATTCCAGAGAAGGGCAACTAAGCTAATAAGGGAGAAGAGACACTTAAGAGGAGATATTATCACAATATAAACATTTCTAAATGATTTAGCATAGGGGGAAACTATTCAATATTTGGTCTATTTAGATGACACAAGGACATTCAATGAAGATGGATGAGAAGCAGTTTAACCTTAAAGTAGAGTTCCACACTTTTTTTTGTTTATTAAAAGTCAGCAGCTACAAAAAGTGTAGCTGCTGACTTTTAATAAACAGTAACTTACCCGTCTCCTGGTCCAGCGACAGCTGCTCCCGAAGCCTCGCTCATTTCCCCACTCCTCCCGACGGCCCCACCATTCCTAGTGTGGGCACCCGCCCCGGCTTCATGGCTGGGCACCCACTGCGCATGCACAAGTCGCGCTGCGCATCCCTAGTGGCCAGGCAATCTTCGGGGACCTGTGACGTGTCCCAGAAGATTGCCAGGAGGGAGGGGCCGCCTAGGAGGAGAGGAGGAGTCGCCTAGGCAGCCCAGAGGCGGAAGGTGGAAGAGGGACAGAAAGTCCCTCTCAAACCTGGGGACACACTCCCCCCCAAAAAAAAATGACATGCCAAATGTGGCATGTAAGGGGGCGATGAGTGCTTAAAGCGGAAGTTCAATTTTTGGGTGGAACTTTGCTTTAAACTATGCAGGAGGTTCCTTACAGTTATATCTGTAAGAATGTGGAACACTCCTCCCTAGTTGGTGGTGTTGTCAGGAAGTGTCTATACTTTCTAAAAGGTTTTAGATGAGCATCTTACTGAATGCAAAATACAGGGATATGAGAAATTATAGTGACATAAACACACACACGGTGAACTACATGGACTGGCATCTTTATTCAACGTTGCAAACTATTTAACTACAGTGTGTAACTATAAGGGCTCGTTCACATGTGTGTTGAATTATATAACATGAAAAAGAGCAGCCACGTAATCATACTCACTATTGCTCACCTGCTCCCTGGAAGATAGTGTTTCCCAGCCTAAGCATAATACCTGTTTGCTTACTTCGCAGCCTCGATTGATACAGAATATGTAAGTCTATACATATATATAGCAGCATCCACCATTGCTTCCCAGGAGGACACCACAAGGGGAGTTGAAGAGGTCCATTTAGTGAGGATTTCTTTTTTTGCATAGTTTAAAAGGTATGAGATTAGCAATTTAGTGTGACAAGAGCGCTGCCCATACACGTAAACCTCCAGAAGGGCCAAGGGAAAGGGGAAGAAGGGGAAGTTGGAAGTGTCAACTACAACCTAAGATTTATCAGTTCAAATACATCCGACCAGAATTTTGCAATGCTTGGACAGTCCCAAAACATATGCATGTAGGCCCCTATGTGTCGGATACATCTTATGAAGCCTCACAGGGGTGTACTACACCATGGTAATAATTCACTTTACTTATAATATCAATAGTTTATATATTTGTACTTACAAACTATACAGATATTATAAAGGAGTTTTGCTTTCTAACAATGATTTAGTTAACTGCTCTGTCTGTCTCATTTAGAGTAAAGCTAGATATTAAACTCAGTCAGGGCACCGAACTGACTTCAGTCCTAAGCTAGATCCAAGTCCAATATGAGCCATGTTTTATACGGGAACCAGACATTTTAGTGATTCATGCATGGGTGATTCATTTCCATTTGTCTGAAGTATTCTTCCACTGCTGCAGTCTTTTTTTTCAGGTCTCCTTATTCAGTTCACATTATTCCTTCACCAGGCTATACTCAAACTAATAGGATTACAGCGGGAATATCCAAAATGGCAAATTAATTATTTCACATGAAGAGGATAAATTCTGTTACTGGACAATCTGTGTTTATAGGTCAAGGCTCACTTGGCTTGACTTGTGCCTAAGGAATATAAAAAATAAGTCTGTTTAGTTACTTAAATTAAAAACAGTGCAGGATTAAATGCCTATATACTGTATAGAAAAGAAAGTGATTGTGTTTCTAAATTTGCCAGATTGCATACAATGAAGTAAGGTGTAGTGTAGCCCACAAAAGGCCTTCTTTAGGCTTTTTTAAAAAAACAAATAATTAAATGCATACATGAATTAAAAAAACCTCAAACCTATATATTTCAGAAGGCATTCATGAAGCATTTATAACACTTATGCTGTACATCTAAGCAGATCATCTCTCTAGCCTAATCATCAATCCTTCCGATTCTGAGGTTTTCTTCCTTCTTACTTTTTCTTCATGTCTCCTTTATACTTTTTTACTGTTTTTTTTTTTATTTCAAATTAACTGGGCCTGTATACTATCCTCAATGTTTGAATTGTGTTTATTCATTTCCTACATCTTTAATTTTTACTAATTTATGTAGTATTTCCTCTGCAATAGCTGCTCATTGGATGCATCTATTTTGTTTCCCTTGGTGATGACCCACCTTAGTAGAATACAGTCTCACTGACACACTTTACGTTTAAATGGGCTTCATTAAGCAGAAAATAAAAGCAATAAACAGGCAACAATTGCAACAAAATTCAACAGTGTGTGAGAAACCACACAGATATGCACATAGAATTGCAGGGTGTGATTCT
Organism: Glandirana rugosa; assembly: GCA_018402905.1. NCBI lineage: Eukaryota > Metazoa > Chordata > Amphibia > Anura > Ranidae > Glandirana > Glandirana rugosa. The sequence continues at coordinate 1,002,693 of BLSH010022783.1, forward strand.
GCTAATAAGTTCAGTAACTGACTAAGCAGCTTGGCTAAACTTGTAAATTACTCCTTATATACCACTGACCAGTGAGCCACCAAGTCTGCTGGGTTTAGAGCCCTTAGACTACAAGAAGGAGTGCTCACACTCAAGCCTGAGGGATTTGTAATCCCCTGGGAAAGGAATATCACAGTCACCGTGGTCAGAAGTCCACTCCACTGCAAACCATAGCATTAATAACAGCAGCAGGCACACTGGGGTGGCTAATAAGCATCTGACAATTCCTGCATTGAGAAGGAATTAACTGGAAGGCTAGTCACTGCCTGGGCTAGGTCACTTGAAAGGTAGCTTTGGGCATTCCTCTGAAGCATTCCCTTCTTTGGGAATCCACTTCATGTGGCCCTGCTACTAAAGTTTTTTGCAGGAAGGCTATGAACAGCATATAGCCACATGCTCTCTTGGGGTTCTATGCTGCAGCACTTTAAAGCACAGCAACACTGTAATACTCCCACTCACAGGTCCCAAAGAAGATCTCAGCTAGACCTAGTAAGCGTGTCTCTACTGGCTCCTGGCTCACGATGCAACTGTTCAGCACCTCTCTCCTCTATGCGGCCTAGTCACAACAGCGGATCAGGCTGTTTATCACATGGCTCTTCAATCACTTCTCCCCCTGCGGGCTCTGCACACAGTTTCCCTCTATCCTGGGCAGAGTCAAGTCCCAGGTTGCAGCTGTAGCCAATAGAAATCCTACCCTCCATGTTGCCAAGGGCAGATTCACAACCCAGCTGCCAATGCAGCCAATTGCAGTCCTCCTTCAGCCTTGGTTTCCAGAAAGACAGTAAAATCTGAAAATCACTTGCCAGGAATTATGTAAATTGTGTAAACTGTGTTTGAATTTTAGGGCATGCAATATAAAAGGAAGGTCCAGTGTTGGTTGATCTACAATAAATGATACTTGGTGCCAACTTGGTAAATTCTGTTTTTTTTGTTGATCATATTTTTTATGTAACATTTAATCTGAATTTTAGGTGAATTATATAATTTATGAAAATCGCTAATTTATATTATATTATTAGTTTCAAGTTATTATGGAAATAGAATTGTACACCATTGGAGGGATTTGCTAAAACTCAAGCACACAGAATCTGCTGCAGCTGTGCATAGTAACCAATCAGCTTTTAGATTTTAGGGGTTCACACTGCTTCGACATAGAAGTCAAACGACTTCCGATCTGACTTTGCCCTACAACTTCATGTCCGACTTCCATGCGACTTTAATTAATGGGATGTGACTTTGATCTGACCATACCACGCCCTTTGAGTCTAGTATAAATCTTTAGGGGGGAACCCCATGCCAACATTTTTTTTTTAAATGGCATGGGGCCCCCCAAAATCCATACCAGGCCCCTATCCGAGCATGCAGCCCGGCCGGTCAGGAAAGGGGGGGACGAGCGAGCGCCCCCGTGCTGGACCATACCAGGCCACATGCCCTCAACATGGGGGGGTGGGTGCTTTTGGGCAGGGGATCTCTGCTCCCCCCACCCCAAAGCACCTTGTCCCCTTGTGACGTCACCACCCCACCATGCCCCAGGCGGCGACATCACAAGAGGGGGGATTCTATGGATGATGTCAATGGATGGTCACGCCCCATGGCTATATAAGGAATTTCAAACACCGGAGCTAACACAACAGTGGGAGCTGGCGTCGGGAGAAAACATCAACGGAGGGAGAAGAACCAGCAGAAGAAACCAGAGGAAGAAGACATCAGCAGAGCAAGAAGAACTGGAGGAATAACCAGAGGAAGAAGACATCAGTAGAGGGAGAAGAACCGAAGGAAAAAGACATCATCAGAGGCAGAAGAACTGGAGGGAGAAGACCGGAGGGAGAAAATATCTCCAGAGAAAGAAGACACATTGAAGGTACAACGGGGGACATTCTTCATTTTTAATAAACGACTTTGTAAAAACTGTGTACTGTTTTTATTTTTTTTTACACTTTTTTGGGTGAAAGAGTAGTGGTACAATGTATCCCTACTCATTCACATGGGGGGCTGGGATCTGGTGGCCCCCTTGTTACAAGGGGCTTCCAGATTCTGATAAGTCCCCTGCCCGCAGACCCCCACAACAACCACACAGTGTTGTGGGGAAGAGGCCCTTGTCCCCATCAACATAGGGACAAGGGGCTTTGAGGTGCGGGCACAGAGCCCACCTGCCCCAAAGCACTCACCCCCCCATGTTGAGGGGCATGTGGCCTGGTCCAGGAAAGGGGGCTCACTCACCACCCCTTCCCGACCTGTGTGGATTTTGGGGGGGACCCCACATTGTTTTTTTTATTTTGATGTGGGGGTTCCCTTTAAAATCCATACGAGACCAGAGGCTCTTAAATGGTCTTGGGGGGTGGTTATGCAGTTCTTTTTTTTATTTTAGAGTGGGGCTCCTTCTCAAGCTCCATACCAGACTCAAAAGGCCTGGTATGGAATCGGGGGGGATCCACACACGTTTATTTTTTTTTTTTATTTTGGCATGGGGTTCCCGCTCAAGATCCTCAGAGCACAAGTCAGATGCCACAAGTTGGATCAGTTAAGATGATGATCCGACTTGGATGTCACTTACATTCAAATCAATGGGCTGAAATCATGCCCAAGTCGGACCAAAGTAGTGCAGGAACCTTTTTTAAAGTCGGACCGACACAAGCCGGACCAGTTAAAATGGGTCTCATAGAGAACCATTAATGTATACACGTCATGGAGCATAGGTTGCACCAGTGTGAACCGAGCCTTATTGTCAAAGGTTAAATTAACAAGCTGGAGTTAGATTAGATAGCTGATTGGTTACTATGCACAGCTGCATCCAATTCTGTGTGCTCCAGCTTTAGTAAATCCCTTCACATGGTTATTCAATAGTAACTTTATGCATCAGTATGTTTTGTAATATTATTATTATTTATTTTAGAAAATATTTTGGTTGCGGGGAAAAGATTTTGTTTTGCTACTGTTTCTGTATAGACATGATTCATACGACGGCGGCTGCGAGATCGTGCACTGTGAGCGCGCTCACTGTGTTCGGGGAGGGCCAGGGAGCGGGTGCGGCGGACTCCATCACTGCCGGCTACCCGCGATGCACTGAAAGAACGGAGGTCCGTGTAAGTAAACACGGACCTCCGTTCTGTGAGCGCGGGAAGGGCTGTGATCACAGCCTTCCTCTACATGGAAGCTGTGATCACTTCCCTTCCCCTGCTAGGGCAGCCCACACACAGTTAGAACACACCCAGGGAACACAGTTAACCATTAGAGCGCCCCCTGCAGGTTAACCCCTTCACTGCCAATGGCATTTACACAGTAATCAGTGCATTTTTATAGCACTGATCGCTGTATAAATGCCAATGGTCCCAAAAAAGCGTCAAAATGGTCCGACATGTCTGCCCCAATATCGCAGTACCGCTAAAAATCGCAGATCACTGCCATTACTAGTAAAAAATTAAAAAAAAATAAAAACCCCAGAAATGAATTCTTATCATCCGTAAACGCGGCCACTTTTGCGTAAACCAATCAATAAACACCAATTGCGATTTTTTTTATCACAAATATGAGGAAGAATATAAATCGGCCAAAACCGATGAAAAAAATGTGTTTTTGTATTTTTTTTTTTTGGATTTGTATTTTAGCAAAAAGTAAGAAATTTGTTTTTTTTTTTTGCAAAATTGTCGCTATTCTTTTGTTTATAGCGGCGATCAGAAATGACGCAGCGATGACCAAATACCACCAAAAGAAAGCTCTATTTGTGGGAAAAAAAGGACGCAAATTTCGTTTGGGTAAAACGTCGCACGACCACACAATTGTCAGTTAAAGCAACGCAGCACCAAATTGCAAAAAGTGCTCTGGTCGTAAAGTGTGAAATCCTTCCGGGGCTGAAGTGGTTAAAAAGAGTTTCAGCCTAAATGCACCTAATTTCCATCTTTAGACTTCCTGGTCTCTTAAATTTTCTTCCACAGCCTTAACCTATCTCTTCTTTGGTTCCATTCTCTTCCTTCTTCCCAAAATATCTTCTGAAAGATTTTTTCTCCTTTTTTCCTTTCAGCAATTTCTCTCCCATATCTTGTGTAACCCCATTTTCTTGCACTTTATTTCCTTCTACACAATTATATTCATCTTATATTACTCATATTTGAGGTGGCTCTCACTTGAGAAAGGGGCCTTTAGTATGAAACATTATGATTCCCACTGCAGCCTGATCCTGAGGTCCAGCTGAAGGTTTTTTTCTGTTATTGCTTATCTACAAAAACAACAGTAAGGACAATACTGGCTTGCCGATTGTCTATCTGGCCTACCTGCTGCAATCCTCACAGAATAAGCAACTATTATGCCACTACTACTGTAGACTGAGAAATGTTTTGAAAGAATACTAGTAGCTAAAAATATTATTTAGTCACTAGTTTTAGACTGTAGAAGAAGCCCTTTGGTATGCTGTAGTAGCATTCCATCTGAAACAGCTATGTCACTAGGAGCACTTAGTAAGAAGAACCAAGGGTTATTTTGTTTGATGTCACATAACATGCCATACAGTGTAAATGGAAACAAGGTGACACAATACCAAGGCCCTTCACTGTTTGTTTTATTATGCACTGGCCGTGAAAGCAGAGCTATACATTATTATCTGCCTCTTCTGTGGCTCTAGCACAAAGTTATCATCCTCCAATATCACATCTGTGTGCAAATAACTATAAAAGATGTCATTTTTTTTAACTACAGATGTTCAGCATATTGAATGTGCCAAACACTGACATTTTTTCCATCTCAATTACACACAGAATGTACAGTGATTACTGAGAAACCACTGCTGTGTAGTAAAAAATATGAAGTAGTCTAAAGCTGCTCCCCAGTTGAGCACTTTTGCAAAAGTAAAAATCAGTTGGAAATATGACTGGAGCTACTCATTGGTTCTGATCCATGGTGCAATCCAGAATATATGTGAATGTAAACAAATATTGTGGAAGCAAAGCTGTTATAAGAGCTTTTTCTGAGTGAAATATGATGGCTATCCTAATTTTTCACTCTGGAAATGCTAGTTGCTTGGCTGCTACTGTATGCTGACTCTGAAGCTTTGATTCTGTGAGTTAATAGAACAAGTATGAAGACAAAAACTCATACTTCCCAGATATGCCTGGTTGTTCCAGGTCAGTGAATCAAAGTATAGAATAAAGTCAACCGGTATGTTCAGAATGAAATTAGCAATGGCAGCCTCCATGTTTCTTGTGGGAAAGAGTAACTTAAAGTGATGATAAAGGTTATGCTTTGCTTTGTTTTATTGCACAGAACTCCCCTTACCTCCTCTTTGGTGGACGCCATCTGAGCTGATTGCTCCTTCTTCCTCCAGGTGCCCCATGAAGGTGCACTTCCAAGGCGGTGTGTGTGCATGAACACTCCCCCGCTCCCTCCTCACAGGATTTGTCTGACAGCAGCAGGAGCCAATGTCTCCTGCTCTTAGTGTCTGTTGTGAATGTTGTGAAACCAGGAAGAGAAAGAAGCTGCAGCCAAGACAGTGTTTAGAGATGGGGGGGGGGGGGGGGG
>BLSH010022783.1:1011161-1031560 GCA_018402905.1 Glandirana rugosa
CACTGGTCGTATTCTCTCACTCTCGTTACTGTGGTTAAAATAGTGTGGATGAGGGGTAAGTGTGGACTCTGGAACATTGTGATTATTCAGCGTACTGTAACCCCTCCCTTTTACCGATTAACCCGGGTTAGACCTGTAAAAGTGAATCCCCACATGAGTGAAAACAACGGTCGCCAAATCTGTAATTACTGACACACAACTCAATAAAATTCCCCAGTCGTTTAAATGTGACAATATATTCGACATGTGAGTGATGTAATGTCACATCGTTTCACATTAAAGAAGTCATAACAGTGTACTTTTCATTATTTTTTTATAAATGTTTTTACACTCCCCCGTGCGCCCTGAATGCACGGGCCGCCACTGATATATATTTATATATATATATATATATATATATATATATATATATATACTGTATCTCACAAAAGTGAGTACACCCCTCACATTTTTGTAAATATTTTTTTATTACTTTTCATGTGACAATACTGAAGAAATTACACTTTGCTACACTGTAATGTAGTGAGTGTACAGCTTATATAACAGTGTAAATTTGCTGACCCCTTAAAATAACTCAACACACAGTCATTAATGTCTAAACCGCTGGCAACAAAAGTGAGTACACCCCTAAGTGAAAATGTCCAGATTGGGCCCAATTAGCCATTTTCCCTCCCCAATGTCATGCGACTTATTAGTGTTACAAGGTCTCAGGTGTGAATGGGGAGTAGGTGTGATAAAATTGGTGTCATTGCTCTCACTCTCTTATGCTGGTCACTGGAAGTTCAGCATGGCACCTTGTGGCAAAGAACTCTCTGAGGATCTGAAAAAATGAATTGTTGCCCTACATAAAGATGGCCTAGGCTATAAGATTGTCAAGATCCTGAAACTGAGTTGCAGCACGGTGGTCAAGACCATACAGCGTTTAACAGGACAGGATCCACTCAGAACAGGCCTCGTCATAGTAGCCAAAGAAGTTGAGTACAGGTGCTCAGCGTCATATCCAGAGGTTGTCTTTGAGAAATTGACATATGACTGCTGCCACCAATGCTGCAGAGGTTGAAGAGGTGGGGGTCAGCCTGTCAGTGCTCAGACCATACACCGCACACTGCATCAAATTGATCTGCACGGTTGTCGTCCCAGAAGGAAGCCTCTTCTAAAGATGAAGCACAAGAAAGCCTGCAAACAGTTTCCTGAAGTCAAGCGTACATGGATTACTGGAACCATGTCCTGTGGTCTGATGAGACCAAGATAAACTTATTTGGTTCAGATGGTGTCAAGCGTGTGACGACAACCAGCTGAGGAGTACAAAGACAAGTGTGTCTTGCCTATAGTCAAGCATGGTGGTGGGAGTGTCATGGTCTGGAGCTGCCAGCACTGGGGAGCTACAGTTCACTGAGGGAACCATGAATGTCAACATGTATTGTGACATACTGAAGCAGAGCATGATCCCCTCCTGTCAGAGACTGGACCGCAGGGCAGTATTCCAACATGATAACGAGCCCAAACACCTCCAAGACGACCACTGCCTTGCTAAAGAAGCCGAGGGTAAAGGTGATAGACTGGCCAAGCAGGTCTCCAGACCTAAACCATATTGAGAATCTGTGGGGCATCCTCAAACCGAAGGCGGAGGAGCACAAGGTCTCTAACTTCCACCAGCTCCGTGATGTTGTCATGGAGGAGTGGAAGAGGACTCCAGTGACAACCAGTGAAGCTCTGGTGAACTCCATGCCCAAGAGGGTTAAGGCAGTAAAATAATGGCAGCCACACAAAATATTGACACTTTGGGCCCAGTTTTGACATTTTCACTTAGGGGTGTACTCACTTTTGTTGCCAGCGGTTTAGACATTAATGGCTATGTGTTGAGTTATTTTGAGGGGACAGCAAATTTACACTGTTACATACTAGGTCGAATAGGTAGAGAGGGAAAATAACATTTTAAAGCATAGTTAGTGTTAGACTGGAATTCCACTTTAAAGGTCCACAACAGTTATAACAGTTGGAAGTTGTAACTAGAGTTGATCGAACCCCGGGATGTTCAGGTTCGGTGGGTTCGGCCGAACTTCGGGAAAAAGTCCGGGTTCAGCACCGAACTCGACCCGAACTTTATCCCGGACCCCGAACCCCATTGAAGTCAATGGGGACCCAAACTTTTCGGCACAAAAATGGCTGTAACAAAGTCCTGGCAAGTGCTAGAGGGCTGAAAAAGGAAGTAAAATGGGGGTAAGAGTAGGGCAAGTGCCCTACAAAAAAATGGGGATAGGGAAAATAAATTAAAATCAAATTTAAAAAAATGGGAAGGGGGAGGTGGATGTGGAGTAGGAGCCTAGAGGTTGACTAGGCCATGACCGTGGCAGTGTAGGTGGAAGTGGGCGGTGGTGGAGGAGTAGGAGGAGGTAGCCAACACTGTTTTTTTTTTTGTTTATAATTGGGCTAGCCCCCAAAATATTGAGGCATATTCAAAAAAACAAGTATACCAATGGCTGCGTGAGTCCGGTCTAAATGTCTATTCTGCACAAGGTACAGACAAATCTTGTGGGATCCATGCCTGGTTCATTTTAATAAACGTTAGCTTGTCCACGTTGGCCGTGGACAGGTGGCTGACCTTGTGTGTGATAACGCCCCCTGCCGTGCTAAACACACGTTCAGACAATACACTGGCTGCAGGGCAGGCCAGCACCTCCAAGGCATAAACGGCAAGCTCAGGCCATGTGGCCAATTTGGAGACCCAGAAGTTGAATGGGGCAGACCCATCAGTCAGTACTTGTAGGCGTATGCACACAAACTGTTCCACCATGTTGCTGAAATGCTGCCTCCTGCTAAGACGTTGTCTATCGGCTGGTGGTGCTGTTTGTTGTGGCTGGCTGCTGACAAAGCTTTGCTACATTTCGGCCATGCTAACCCTGCCTTCTGAGGTGCTGGCGGTGCCACAGCTGCGTTGGCGGCCTCTTCCTACTCCTCCTCCTCTGCCTTCACCTTGTGCTTCCACTGAGCCCCCGGTGTCATTTGGGAATGCCCTCAGCAGCGCGTCTACCAGCGCGTGCTAGTAGTCGCAGCATCTTCTTCTCACGCTCCAGTGAGGTAATTAAGGACTACATGTTGTCCTTGTAACGGGGATCCAGCAGGGTGGCCACCCAGTAATCAGCACACGTTACAATGTGGGCAACTCGGCTGTCGTTGCGCAGGCACTGCAGCATGTATTCGGCCATGTGTGCCAGGCTGCCCAGAGGCAAAGACAAGCTGTCCTCTGTGAAAGGTATATCACCTGTGTCCTCTGTATCCCCCCAGCCATGCTCCAGTGATGCCCACGAGCTGCGTTGGGTGCCACCCTGCTGCGGTTCCTCCTTCTCCTCTTCATGATGATCTTCCTCTCCCCCCTTATCCTCCAGAACTGGGTCCTGGCTTGAATATTTTTGACTTGGCCTATGCTGGTGCAGGAACCCACCCTCCGAGCCACTTGCAAATGACTGGCCTGATAACCATGGAAATTACCCCTCTTCCTCCTCCTCCTCCTCATCCTCCTGTGCCACATCCTCTTCCATCATCGCCCGAAGTGTTTTTTCAAGGAGACATAGAAGTGGGATAGTAACGCTGAGAGCAGCGTCATCAGCACTGGCCATGTTGGTGGAGTACTCAAAACACCGCAATAAGCTACACAGGTCTCGCGTGGAGGCACGTCGCATAGGAGGCATTGAGTGGGAAGGCCGAAGTTCCGCTGCAGCGCAGACAGGCGAGCAGCAGCAGGGTGAGAACACCGAAAGTGCGCACAGACGGCCCACACTTTCTGCAGCAGCTCTGACATATCCGGGTAGTTTTTTGGAAAATTCTGCACCACCAAATTCAGCACATGCGCCAGGCAAGGGATGTGCATCAAACCAGCTAGGCCCAGAGCTGCTACGAGATTTCACCCATTATCGCACACCACCAGGCGGGGCTTGAGGCTCAGTGGCAACAACCACTCATTGGTCTGTTGTTCAATGCCCATCCAAAGCTCCTGCGCAGTGTGGGGTTTAATCCCCGAACATATCAGTTTTAAAACAGCCTGCTGTTGTTTCCCCCTGGATGTGCTGATGTTGGTGGTGAAGGTGTTACGCTGAGCGGATGAGTGGGTGGTCGAGGAGGAGTAAGCGCAGTAGGAGGAGGAGGCAACAGGAGGCAAAGAGAAATGCCCTGCAATCCTCGGTGGTGGAAGGACATGCGCCAAATGGCTAGCCGGCTCAGGCCCACCCACCACTACATTTGCCCAGTGTGCAGTTAGCGAGATATAGCGTCCCTGCCCATGCTTACTGGTCCAGGTATCAGTGGTTATGAGGGCCTTGCCACAGATGGCATTGCGCAGTGCACACTTGATCTTGTCCCCGACTTGTTTGTGCAGGGAAGGGATGGCTCGCCTGGAAAAGTAGTGGCAGCTGGGAACCACGTACTGTGGGACAGCCACCGCCATCAGGTTTTTGAAACTGTCTGTGTCCACCAAACGGAATGACAGCATTTCAAAGGCCAGGGATTTTGAAATGCTGGCATTCAGGGCCAGGGATCGTGGGTGGGTGGGGGGCACTTCCTCTTTCTCTCCAGTGTTTGGGAGATGGAGAGCTGTAAGCTTCCATAGGACCATGGTGTGGAAATGCTTGGGGACGGTGGCGGACATGGTGGTGTTGCTGTCATATCGTCTGTTTGCTGGGTGGCAGGTGACACTGTCACGGTAGAGGTGGAGGAAGAGGCAGAGGCAGCAACGGAAGAGGAAGCAGGAGGAGGCCGAGACCTTTCTTGGATTTTGAGGTAATTATTCCAATGCAGCTTGTGCCTTGAATTTAGATGTCTGATCATGCAGGTTGTGGTCAGGTTTAGAACATTTATGCCTCGGCTCAGGCTATCATTGCACAGCGTGCAAACCACTCGTGTCTTGTCGTCAGCACTTTGTCTGAAGAACTGCCACGCAGGGGAACGCCTTTGAGCTGCCTTTGGTGTGCTAGGTCCCTGGATGCGGTGGGTAGTAGCAGGCCTACTGTCTAGGGGACGCTCGCTCTGCTTTTGCAACCTGCTTCCTCTTTTGCTGTGCTGGTGCCTCTGTGCGACCACCACCTCTTCCTCCAAACTGCACACGTCACTCGCATGACCCTCAGTTCATGTGGGGTCTAGGACCTTGTCATCCTCCTCCCCATCATCTTCCACCCACCCTTCACCACTGCCCTCCTTGTCAGTCTGCACACTGAGGAAAGCTGCAGCAGTTGGCACCTGTGTTTCGTCATCATCTAAGACGTGCTGCGCTGGTGTTTCCATGTCCTCATCCTGCAACAGAAGTGGTTGGGCATCGGTGCACTCAATGTCTTCCACTTCTGGGGCAGTGCTATGTGGATGGCCCACGGAAAGCACACCAGGAGAGTCATCAAAAAGCATAAGAATCTCTTGCATGACTTGGGGTTTAGACTGCTTGGCTAATTTACAAGGGGCTGAGGTGAAAGACAGATGGCCATGGGGTTCAGGTGTCAACTCTGAGCTTTCATCAAGGGATCGGGAGGGAGACAATGTGAAGGAACTGGAGGCAATGTCAGCCACCCAATCTACTATCGCCTGTACTTGTTCTGGCCTCACCAATCGTTGAGCGGCATTCGGGCCTACCATATAACGGTGAAGGTTCTGTTGGCTACCTGAGGAAGGTGTTTCACTTGTGCGTGTAGCTGGCACACATCGACCACGTCCTCTCCTTCCAACAGGAGCTTCACCAACACGACCAACACCAGCAGCACCAGCATTACCAGCAGCACCATGACCGCGTCCCTTATTTGATGCTCTCCTCATTGTGCTCGCAAATGTACTATGTAGCCCTATTTAAATATTTATTAATACCAGTTAATACCTTCTTTTTTTTGGAAAACACCAACGTAGACGCACTTTTTATTTTGGTGCAAGAAATGCACCGCTCACACCAACAACAGGAACCTCTCCCTATAGAACTAGGAGATGATTATAGAACAATAATCTGTCCCTTACAGGAGCAGCAGGAACCTCTCCCGTTAGAACTAGGAGATGATTATAGAACAATAATCTGTCCCTTACAGGAGCAGCAGGAACCTCTCCCTTTAGAACTAGGAGATGATTATAGAACAATAATCTGTTCCTTACAGCAACAGCTGGAACCTCTCCCTTTCGAATTAGGAGATGATTATAGAACAATAATCTGTCCCTTACAGGAGTTGCAGGAACCTCTCCCTTTAGAACTAGGAGATGATTATAGAACAATAAGCTGTCCCTTACAGCAACAGCTGGAACCTGGCCCTATAGGAGTAGGCGATGATTTTTGAACAATAATCTGTCCCTTACAGCAACAGCTGGAACCTGACCCTATAGGAGTAGGCGATGATTTTTGAACAATAATCTATCCCTTACAGCAACAGTTGGAACCTGGCCCTATAGGAGTAGGCGATGATTTTTGAACAATAATCTGTCCCTCTAAGCAGTAGCCTCTACCTAGTGCAGTCAGATCGTTCTGTAATGCAGGGTGAGATCTGCAATCTGTCCCTCAGAGCAGCAGTAGTAGTAATCTCTAATTAGTCCACAATCAGATCGTTCTGTAATGCAGGATGAGATGTTATAATATCTGCAATCTGTCCCTCACAGCGCCGGCAGCTTCCACTCCCTACACTAGTCAGAGTGTCAGAGAGCATGTGACTGCAGCACTAAGCGACTCCAGCTTATAAAGAGGCTGTCACATGGCGGTCACATGATGCACTGGCCAATAACAGCCATGCCATTAGTAGGCATGGCTGTGATGGCTTCTAAGGGCAAACCAGTGAAACGCTTGTTGATTGGCTGCCCTGCAGGTATTCAACATGCGTGATCAACTACCAGAACCCAGAACCCGAACCCAAACGTTTTTTGAAATGTTCGGGTCCGGGTCCCGGACACCCTTAAGTTCGGTACGGACCCAAACTTTACAGTTCGGGTTCGCTCAACTGTAGTTGTAACTACTGATATTTTTATTAGTTTAGTACAAAATTAATAAAAATGTAGGCATAGTCATGAAGATCTCTCAGCTTACTTGTGATTTATTATTCAATTTTCTGTTGGCAGTTTATTTGTAATTTAAAATGTGCATGTAATGCTACCCCCATAGGGGCCGCTGGTAGTATCTCTTTCTTCCCTAAAAGTACAAAGGGTGGCAACTACTGCAAGCATCAGTCTTTTCATTCTGGCTCCAATGAATTAGACTAGGAGATGTCTGTTGTGTAATGTATTGCTTGAAGAAAATTAACAGGACAGGGGCTAGGGTATGGGATGGGATACTTCAGAATGATTAGCAACAATAGGTAGAGGACAATTTTCTGCTCAGGTGAATGTGAATCAAGAAGTCTATTTTCTCATAGCTGAAGACCATGAGGCGAGTGTCTTTGGTGTCCGGTTATCTTGAGCCAATGAACAACTGCTGGTACTCAGGGCAGTTTACAGGACACTCCACAGACTCACAGATCAGTTAAGGGTTATCATTCTCAAGTCCCCCAGGACAGCTACCACCTTCCAGTTTCCTACAAACACGGTCCAGTGAGTGAGATGGCACCTCTCCAGACTAGAACCCTTGTGGTAAGGTCCTGCAATTAGTTCCTAGCAAGGTCCATTCATGCCCTCAGGTCTGACACTACTGAGGCCTCTAGAGCAGCTGTATATATAGTCCATGGCCTGGCAGCAGCAGCCCCTCTGATTCTAGAACCCTCCTGGGGAGAAGAATCCTGATCTCCAGTGCTTCCCACTATTTATCATCAATCCAGCCCCCCTTCTGGACACTCCTGGAACCTGATATTCAGGCTGGTTGTTTTGAATCTCCCACCCTAAGCTGTGGAAGCTTCTTCCAGAAGCAGGTAAAAGCAATCAAACTCCAAGCCAGTGAAATCCTGAACAGGCCAGGCCAAACAATTATTGCTCCTTTGATTACAGAAGGTGCCAAAACTAAATTTACCTAGCATCCTACACTGGGAGGGTGCTACTTGTACATGCTGACATTTGTTTTGAAGTTACTAAGCACTGCACTGTATCACATTTTTTCACACACATGTCAGTGTGTGCTTTCACCCTTTTGTCTTTCTTAGGCCTTCTATGCAGTGCGTTGTGATCCATTCCACTGGGCCAAAATGCAACATGCCCTATTTTTTCAGTGCAGTGCAAGACATTGGTGTGAACTGGGACAATAGGGAATAAAGTTACCTGCCTTGTCCATGAGTTGGGGCTGCATTGGGAAATGCTGCTAATGTAAAAAAGCACTTAAAACTAAAGAACAAACAGCTCTAATGTTTCAAATACTGGAAGACTGGTGGGAGAGAAGATAGCCGATTCTGTATTTTGCCAATCCAATAAAACATTACTCACATACTAACACATTAAAGAAGATGGCAACACACATGTAGCGCTGCTCCCATAGGAGCCACAAGAATTTTGTCTTCCCAAATATCAGGCTCACAACCAGGCACACAGTATTTTCCACAGCCGGGTGCACACAATAATTCAACTCCTTTTTCAATGATGGTGATTACCTCATGAGATTGATAAACAAAAATATAGAACAAAAATAGGGGTGCCTCATCCGAATATATGCTATATACACAAGAGGTTTGTGGATAATTTGATCCCCAATCAATACCCACGCAACACAAGCAAAGTAACAGAATGTCCCCCTATCAACGGGGGACCGGACTATTACGGCACCACTATGTTAGTGAAAAGGCATTTACATGAATACGGTTAAAAATGTATTGCAATTTATTTATACATTTGATAAAATATTGTTCATCAGAAATGCAAAAATACACATGAATAAAACATCCATCACCAGGTACATATGATTCCCCCCCACAGCGAGAAGGGAGAGGGGGAAAAACAAGGCAATGGAAATACTGTTGAGGAGTTGAGCCGCAGATCTGAATTCTCTACTTGTTTCGCGGATATACTACCGCTTCTTCAGGAGAGATGTCTATGGCAATAAAGGGAAGATTCAAACAGTGAAAAAATAAGGGGGTATACATGTTTAAATACAACATGAAAAACATATTTAATTACAATAACAAAATTGGGGAGACATAGAATATTAAAGCGATCCGCTTACCCAACATACTTACTCCCATCAGGGGGCGCAGCACAAAGGAACAATGCTCCTCGTCGGCAGAGGAGGGGTAGTGTAAGGAGAAATGTTAATGTCCTTAATATTTGGTTCCTGTAGAAGTCATAATTGTATTATCTAGCTTGCAATGGTGAAACCACAGGGGAAAGGAGGGGAGAGGGGCAGGAAGGAAACAGGAAAGGCAGGGGAGAAAGGGGGAAGGGGAGGAAAGTGGAGGGGGGAGGAAGAAGGGAAAAATGAGATGGAGGGGGGTAAGAGAAGGGAGGAAAGTAGGGGAAGGATGAGGGAGGAGGAAGGGGGAGAGGAAGGAGGGAGAAGGGAAGGGGGGAAAAAAAGGGGGGAAAAGAAGGGGGGAGGAAGGGGGGAAGGGGGGAAGGGGGGGAAGGAAGGAGAGGGAGGGGGGGAAATAACCTGGAGAGTAGAAACTAACAGAGAAAAGACAGAGGTATAAACACCAGGAAAAACAGGAGGAATGGATGGAAGGAGGGAGAGTACCGGGGGTCCCCAGGATCCACCGATGTGTGCAATAGGGTGATAATACTAAGATACAAAGGAACAAACCTGTGATGGCAAAATAGTGGATATAACAAAGATCCCAGGATATTGCCCAGCACCCACGCTATACTCTACAGGGCGTAGAGACCGTGATCATGAGATGCCACCAGTCTAAAAGTAAATATGGTACAAACAAAGCATATAATAAGTTAGGGTAATTTAAGTGGTAAAGCAACGGAGGCAAGCCGTGGCCGTCATCAATCGAGAGTATGGGGGGCTTCAACTCACCATCACCGCATGTAGTGTACATATATCCTGGGAGCCACTCCGAACACAAACCAGCAGCGGTGTCCTGCTTATATACTCCACCCACGTGGCTCATGTCACGGCTGTCAGCCGCACATGACGTCACTAGGACTAGCAGTCCATACCACACATGCGTGTGAGGTAATCACACACGTTGGTACAGGCAGAGATGGGGCCGCCCAAGCCTCATTCTGAGTAAAAGCAGAGAGAATCTGTTGAGGCAGATAATAACGCTGCTTCAGGACTGCTACAACTCTGCCGATTGGAACAAGGCCAGCGTAAGCGCCATCTAGTGGAGACAAGAGAAAATGGACAAGCGTTCACTTGTACAGCAAATACATAAAAGATTAAACTATTAAATGCAACAGGTGAAAGTAAACCAATTGTACCTACTAGTATAATAATACTTTTTCAATGACCAATGCTGTTTTTTTTTGGAGAGTACACTGAGGACTTAAACTTCCTTTCTTGCTTAAGTAGTAGTAGAACTAGTAGAACAAAGTCCCTTTTCTTTAGTGGACAATAACTGGACCTAGCTCTTCAAGATCACCAGTCATTGCCCCCTTTCAACAGACCCACAGCTGACTATGCAAAGCACCTGATGGGCAGATAGAGCACAAGGTTCCCAAGATCTAACAATGTCTGTACTCACAAGGCCCAAGGACAGATGGATGTCACGTTCCAATCTTCAAAGCGATGCCCTCCAGTGATACTAGACAGATCTATGGCAAACAGCTCCCCTCAGTCAGCTTCCTCAAGGCAACCAGGCTTCTGCATTCCTCCCCCCAGGTTGCCCACCTGAGGCCTCCTTCATCAGTAGCTTCTGTTGACTGATCCACTCTGGTGAAAAGATCCCAAGCTCTATGTGCTCCAAAAATAAATGCAGTTACCCAGCCCACCTTCAGAACCTGCCTCTCTGGGATAGGCCATGGCTGCATCCATATTCATGCCACCATCTGAATAGCTTCACACCTACTATCCAGAAGCTTCTCCAATCTCCTAGATACAGAGAAAGCTTATGCAGACTGGCAGCAGCAGAGCATACAGATCAGACCGAACTAGCAGATTGTGGCTGCACTGATTGTAGTGAGCCAAAATATGTGTTTGCCTAACACAAATTATCCACACAGCCTACAGTGTGGCAACTAAACTTACCTATCAAAACAAAGCTAAAGCTAACCTATATAATACCTACCGCCTACCTAAGAGGGTGCTACACACAGATGCATGAATGCTCAGTTATGGCCGGTCAGATTAGAGGATAACTAAACTGAACTTGTAATGTGGTATTTTTAGTCAGAACAAAATAACATATAAAATCTGACATTGTGTTGCTTGGCATTTTAGATCATGTCTTCTTTTACATTATCTTTTATTGCATCATATTCCACATGCATAGTTTGTTTGCCTTTAAATAATTTTGTCCTTCCTCACTCTGTAGTTAGCAGATATTCTGTGCAGTTAGTCCCACCCTCCTTCAGTGTGTCTTTAGTTTCTGTTCGAAGTACATATAATTGCTGGAGCTATACATATTATGATTTTTTTTACCTATCTGATGTTCATCTGTGACGATCTACACAAGTTTTGGATTAAAGCTTTTCGATGTCATTTGGATGGAGTCACAGTCTGCTAATCCTAAAGACTGCTTTCTTGCCACAACTGGGTCAGTTATAAATATCACCCTTGCAGTGCTTATATTGGAGAAGGTAGAACAATTGCATGCATGAGATGTGTACAGGCGGTTCCGGGTTACAAACAAGATAGGGACTGTAGGTTTGTTCATAAGTTGAATTTGTCTGTAAGTTGGAACAGGTACATTTTTTAAGTGTAGCTCCAGCCAAAAAAAACTATTTTTAAGCATTTTGGATAGCATAGGGAAGGGGTAACACCCCTGTAATGTTTGTTTTGCTGTCTATGTTTCTGTTCAGAAGATGTCACCTCACTTCCTGTTCCAATAATAATTGGATTTTGTGGAAACAAACCTTGGTGATAAAGCATCAGTGGAGACCCCTTTTTCCCATAATAACTCTTACAGGAGTGAATTTCCCTTCCTAGGGGAAGATTTCCTGTCACTTCCTGTTGTCTCCCTCCATTTGTAAGCAGGAGTCGTTTGTAAGTCAGATGTTTGTAACTAGGGGACCGCCTGTAATGTGCTCCCTAAGCCATTATGATGTAAGGGTTGTAATGTCATAATAAAATATACAATATTTGCATTCAAAATATGCAATAATTCAGGCAACTTACCACCAGTTCTATAAAAGCAACAGACTTCTCAAGACACGGGGTTGATGTAATAAATGTGGTGAAGCTCTATTGGTTTCCATTATCCAATCACATTCAAGAAAAATGCTGTTTTTATTTATTTTCCTTGCATATGATCGGGTATTCTTTGCAAAATGAAATTTCACCAAATTCACTAAGCTCTGTGGAAAATTGCCTTGCAAAGTGTAACTTCTCTTGCTAAGCGAGCAACCTACTTGCCTTTAGCAAATCAACCTCCAAGTCTTGTTGCTTTTATACAACTGGTAGTAACCTGACCGAAGTATTGCATATTGCTGATGCAAATATGGAATGTTGTATTATGACATTATTATAACACCTACTTCATAAAGGTTTCCCTTGCAAAGTAAACAGCATATTTCCAATAAAACATTAGAAAATAAATCCCATGGAATCTAATGAAGGATGGATCCCTTTAAAGATATTTTGGTTTTCAAGCATGACCAAGGTTATGGCTCTTGGGTTTGCCCCAGTAGTGACAGATGACAAGCTGACTGGCCATTAAGAAAAGCTGCAAACTGTCAGGCAAAAGAGTGTAGTCCTCTTTTGGGGGGTTATGAGAAATGGCCCTCCCCAAACGGGATATTGTGCTAAACCTGTAGATAAATAAGAGAACCTGAATCTTTGCTACGTGGGCTTGAAAGTTGGTCATGCCTCCATCCAGGACAGGAATCCTGTGAACAGAGGGTATTC
The DNA here is from genome assembly GCA_018402905.1 of Glandirana rugosa. NCBI lineage: Eukaryota > Metazoa > Chordata > Amphibia > Anura > Ranidae > Glandirana > Glandirana rugosa. Next base: position 1,024,036 of record BLSH010022783.1, read on the forward strand.
CCTTCCTAGCAAATTAATCAGTAATCTAAACAAAGTAATTGAGAGCAGGCAAACTATTTCAACCAGTATATACTATTAACCATAAGCAGATAGATGCACACCAGTATAGAAATAATGCAAGCTTTTTATAAGACGAGATTAATAACAATGCATATATCCAGTGTACAAACACGTATTATCAGCAAAGGGCCTGGAAGGAGTCCTAGTGGAGTTGTGCACATACCTGTACAGTATACTCAGGTATATGTAGCTAATAATAGAGATCCTGCCAGATGAATGTTGCAGCTCCAAGTCCAGCTGAAGGGGCCACTGATGAGGCAGCATCTGTCTTTGTGTCGGTGACCTGAAGACAAGATCAGCGGTCACAGGTGTATCCTCGAATTGTTTTCCAACCAGCATGAAAGGAGCTTCTCACTGGCAGGAACTGTCGTGTGGCTTTGGAACTCAGAGTCTGCCTATCTACTCTGCTCTTTAGTCCCTCACTGGTAGTTTATCATAGTCTCTTCTGGTCCAGGATCTAGCTGCATAGACAGGACGTGTGGCTGAGACTTTGTCCCTCTCTCCACTTTCTCCTTCTTCTGGTGTTTCAAAGACAACAACCAAGGGCAGGAAGTGCATACATAATATATATACAGGCATGTAAAAATTCAGACAGTAGGCAGCAGCAGATCCCTACAAGAGTAATCCACACACTGCAAGGATCTGTTTCTATTCTGTTGCTATCTGTTTTCCATTGGGGAGATTTCCCTTTGTATCCTTTCCATAGACAAAACAGGAAGTGAGAGGAAATCCCTGGTTGTAACCAGGGTCACCAGAACCTGTGTCCCTATTGGAGGATTTCCCCTCCATCACTATCCTAAGTGACAACCCAAAATTTAGGATTTTCCTTCACTTTTGCAGTGATAACAGTAAACAGGACAAATCGTGAGGTTGAATCTCCCTAATGAGCAATTAGATGACTGAAAGGAACCATAAATCAGGGCATGGCAGTGTTGCCAAACATCCATATTTTTACGGGCAGCCCATAAAAACAAGACACTTTTCTCCCTGCCCGTAAATTTTCGTAATAGGACAAAAGCCTGTAAAAAATAGCCGTGTCGGGGTCGGCTTGGAGCTGCACATGCAGTTCTGGGGAGCTGCCCGAGCTGATTCAATCCTGTATTTAGCCAGCACCAGTGGGCGGGGCTGCCTAGGCCCAGGGGGGCGGATTTGACAGAGGCTGTGCGGCGCCCTACTGGCGAGGCGAGTGATGTCATGATGCATCCCGCCAGACACCACAGCCTTTGAAATCAATCACCAGGAGCTGAGCAGGTGGAATAGAGGAGACAGGTGGTCTGTCTGGACAATCCAGATTCCACGGGGACAGAATGACAACCAAGCCCAGCAGCTGCCCAAGCATCCACAGCACAAATGGACCAGCCCAGGGAAAGCCTGCATTCTCAGACTTCTTTACCTTAAAATAATAAATAGAGGAGGTGATGTAGGAATGGAGTTTTTGATGGAACGGATGAAGGAATGATGGAGCAACAAAGGGCAGAAGGATGGTGGGGTGGATTGATGGAGAAATAGACAGGGAGCTGATGGGGCAGGAGCTGGTGGTTGCAGGAGCTGATGTGACAGGAGCTGATGAGGGCAAGAGCTGATGCTGACAGGAGCTGATGGTGACAGGAGCTGATGGTGGCAGAAGCTGATGATGGCAGGAGCTGATGGTGACAGGATCTGATGGTGACAGGAGCTGATAGTGGTAGGAGCTGATGGTGACAGGAGCTGATGGTGGCAGGAGCTGATGGTGGCATAAGCTGATGGTGACAGGAGCTGATGGGGGCAGGAGCTGATGGTGGCAGGAGCTGATGGTGATGGGAGCTGATGGTGGCAGGAGCTGATGGGGGCAGAAGCTCATGGTGACAAGAACTGATGGTGACAGGAGCTGATGGTGGCAGGGGCTGATGGGGGGGGGCAGAAGCTGATGGTGACAGGAGCTGATGGTGACAGGAGCTGACGGTGGCAGGAGCTGATGGTGGCAGGAGCTCATGGTGACACAATCTGATGGATACAGGAGATGATGGTGGCAGGAGCCTATGGTGCAAGTAGCTGATAGTGACAGGAGCTGATGGAGAGAGGAGGTAATGGTGGCAGGAGCTGTTGGAGACAGGAGGTAATGGTGGCAGGAGCTAGTGGAGAGAGGAGGTAATGGTGGCAGGAGCTGACTTGACAGGAGCTGATGGAGACAGGAGGTAATGGTGGCAGGAGCTGATGGTGGCAGGAGCTGATGGTGGCAGGAGTTGATGGTGACAGGAGCTGATGGTGACAGGAGCTGATGGTGGCAGGAGCTGATGGTGACAGAAGCTGATGGTGACAGGAACTGATGGTGGCAGGAACTGATGGAGACAGGAGCTGATGGTGGCAGGAGCTGATAGTGGTAGGAGCTGATGGTGGCAGGAGCTGATGGTGGAAGGAGCTGATGGTGACAGAAGCTGATGGGGGCAGGAGCTGATGGCGACAGGAGCGGATGATAACAGGAGCTGATGGTGACAAGAGCTGATGGTGGCAGGAGCTGATTGTGGCAGGAGCTGATAGTGACAAAAGCTGATAGTGACAGGAGCTGATGTGACAGGAACTGATGGGGGCAGGGGCTGATGGTGGCAGGAGCTGATGGTGGAAGGAGCTGATGGGGACAGAAGTTGATGGGGGCAGGAGCTGATGGCGACAGGAGCAGATGATGACAGGAGCTGATGGTGACAGGAGCTGATGGTGGCAGGAGCTGATTGTGGCAGGAGCTGATAGTGACAAAAGCTGATGGTGACAGGAGCTGATGGTGACATGAACTGATGGGGGCAGGAGCTGATGGTGACAGGAGCTGATGGTGACAGGAACTGATGGTGACAGGAGCTGATGGGGGCAGGAGCTGATGGTGGCAGGAGCTGATGGTGACAGGAGCTGATGGCGACAGGAACTGATGGGGGCAGGAGCTGATAGTGACAGGAGCTGATGGTGAAAGGAACTGATGGTGAAAGGAACTGATGGTGACAGGAGCTGATAGGGGCAGGAGCTGATGGTGGCAGGAGCTGATGGTGGCAGGAGGTCACAGAGACAGGAGGTGATGGAGACAGGAGCTGATGGTGACACAAGCTGATGGGGGCAGGAGCTGACGGTGGCAGGAGCTGATGGGGGCAGGGTCTTATGGTGACAGGATCTGATGGTGGCAGGAGGTGATTGAGGGACAGAGGCAGAGGTGATGGAAGGAAAGCGTGATGGTGATGGAGACAGGAGGGATTGTGTGATGAAGACAGGAGGTTATGGAGGGATGGAAACAGGAGGTGATGGAGACAGGAGGTCTTTAGAATTGGGGACATACATTCTGGTGATCCTAGTGACTACCAGGGATTTCCCCTCACTTTCTGTGGTGGTTATGGAACAGAAATTAAGGGGAAATCTCTCCAGTTGGACATAAGTAACAAAAACCGATGGACTAGTATTATACCGAAAAAACAGAAATATGTTTTTTTACCTTAATATCTATCTTAAATCACATTGCTATTTGCATACTGTACTTGTTTGTAGCCTAAATACTGAAATCTGCACTGAAAACTGTAATTTTGTAACTTTTGTAAAATGCCAGTAAAAACTTGGCTATGGCAGTAAATGTTGGGTGTTGTGCCAGTAAATTTCAATCTGGTAGGTTGCCAACACTAGGCCTTGGTTATAACCAAAGTACCTGACCAAATACAGCTAAACAGGATGCTAAAGCACTAATGGGAACTGAGAGAAACAGAGTCTATTTATATATACTAAGTGATTTTAAAAAATGCAAACTATAAGAGAATTGCTACAGTAATATTTTACATTTGCTTCTTATGTGTGCAAGCCACACAGAAAAAGTATAAAATGTGATTTAACAGACTGAAAAAGAAATGGGCATTGGTACCATAAGAGTTAGATGTAGAGCACCTTCAAATTATTAAAACACTGCTCGTACTCAGTGTTCATTCAGTTAATGAAGTGGATTAAAACATTTTTATCAAGTCACTGTGGGTCATTATATATCAGTATGAAAATGTTAGTCCAATTCAGGAAGCCATGCTCAGAGATTAAAAAAAGTGTCGCCCATATATAACCACATAGCATGCACCAATCTACAAATATGCTGCTTTATTTAGTGCTGTCTGGGTGGTCGGGTATTACACTAAACAAGGAGGCTTGTTGAGTCTATGCCAGTAAATAATACCCAAAACCAAACGTGGTTTCAACATTGAACTGTACAATGGATTTTGAGTTTTCTGGCCAATGAGTAATGACAGATTAATCCCATGAGTTGATCTAATGGTAATCTGCTTCAACCACGTAGTGTGCTGTAGATAATACATTCCACAAAATAATGATATATATGTACATTTATTTTTTGTGTGCACAATTATTTTGTGAGAATAGCTTAGTCTAATGAAATATATAGAATTTAAAAGCCTAATGAATTATATAGAATTTAAAGGATAAATCCACTAATAAAATACTGTATATATAAGGTACTCATGTATGCACTTGCTATACAACAACTCTTTGATCTTCTTTCTCCCACCATCACCATCATGAATACAGTAATATCACACTCCCCAGGTGGCTTTGCCATAATTTGCAGTAATGTCGCAAGACATCTGTAACTGGTTTTAGAAGAAGGTATGAGACATGAACTCAGATGGAAAGATCTCACTGCTGGGGCACGTAAAGGAAAGCATCTCAACCCAGTAGAATGCACACAAAAATGAAGTACGTTTTTTTTTTCCTTTAGTTTTATATGTTCAATAGAAATCACTGGTTACAAAATAGACTTAACACTAAATACAGATACATTTATTTCATAATAAAATAAAAATAGGTAAAATATTAAAAAGTTTTCAATAAACAAAGGAAAATGTGCAGACCAGTGACATTTAAAATTCTGTGCTTTCATCACCCAGATGTAAAGCATTAACCACTAGTCCTGAGGTGGAATTCTTTTTTAGACAAGTAAATCTGAGTCTCTTCTCAGTTTGTAGAGTCAGTGATGCGTGTATTCTTTGCTAAGTACCTAGATAGTCCAGTCTTCAGCTCTCTACAAACCTTCTCTGCCCTGCATGAAGTCAGCAGTTTACATTCTAGAAAAATAATTTGATACCAAAGAACAAATCCATAAGACAGGTACACTAATGTCCCCATGTGAATTAAAATCTCCCCAGAAAGGACCAAGTTATTGATGAACATGACATATTTTCTAAGTCTATTCCCATTTTATGCCAAGATTAGAAAAATATTTGGCTTAAGTTGGGTTGCAAATGTGTTTTACTCTACATCAGCCTTTCACAAACTTTTTAATATTGAGAAAACAAATGTTAGGTCTAAGGAAAGCCCCAGTTAATAATTAGTGTATCTACAATTCACGGAACCTTAATGTTTGCAGTAAGATGAAATATAAATAAAAAAAAGAGAGAAATAAATAAAAGGTTATGGAATGTAATGCACTTAGTATATATAGTACTTAATATATTTGGCCCCTAAATTATCATAGTATTTATAATAATGATAAAGAAGTGAAATGTTAATAATAGCCATACAAGAAATGCAGACAGTGAAAATTGTAGTATTCACTCAAATTGTTGGTCAGTGAAAAAGTGCCCCCTTATACTTTTAAATCAGTGAAATGCTCCCTTAAGCTGGCCATAGACGGTTTGAATCTCGGCCCGTTCAGCAGGGAAAGACAATCGCACCATCTATGGCTGGCTTTACATTGGTGGCCAATTAGAGAAGTGCCATCTTATACTGGTGGTCATTGGTAGAAGGGTCCCTTACACTGGGGATCAGTAGAAGAAGGGCTCCATTACACTGGTGGTCAATAGAAAAAGGGTCCCATTACACAAGTGCTCAATGGGAAATGAAAGCCCCTGCTACAGATAACTAAAAAGATAATTGCTATCAGTTGATACATTTTGAGCCGCTGAAATGGCTCATTGCTCCCTAACAACCTCTGGAGGAATCCTACATTAAGGCCTCATGCACACAGGACATTTTTTTTTACTGTTTTACAGCAGCTGTTTTTAGCTGCAGACGTTTTTTTCTACAGTCAATAAACTCTCCATCATGTTATCCTATGTGTTCATGCACACATAGGCTGTTATCAACTGTTTTTAGCAGTGACGTTTTTGAGCTGTAAAAAACCCAAGACCTGTGGGTTCTGAGAGACGTTTTTCAGCTGTAAAAACGTTCAAACACTCAAAAATGTGCAAAAACGCGCAAAACACCACGGCTAACCATCAATCCCCAACGTTTTTGGATGTTTTAGATCAATTGAGAGAAAAAAAACGCTGGTCTTTTAAAAATGAGCAAAAACGTGCAAAATCGCAGTTAATAACACCTGAAAAATCACTGATAAGCCACTGATGTTTTTTGGACGTTTTTTTTAAAAGAAGTGAACAAAACTAAGTTATACAAATATATACATTATCTCACAAAAGTGAGTACACCCCTCAAAGTTTTGTAAATATTTTACTATATCTTTTCATGTGACAACACTGAAGAAATTACACTTTGCTACAATGTAAAGTAGTGAGTGTATAGCTTGTATAACAGTGCAATTTGCTGTCCCCTCATAATAACTCAACGCACAACCATTATTGTCTAAACCACTGGCAACAAAAGTGAGTATACCCCTAAGTGAAAATGTCCAAATTGGGCCCAATTAGCCATTTTCCCTCCCCAATGTCATGTAACTCGTTAGTGTTACAAGTAGCGTTGAGCGGACACCTGGATGTTCGGATGTTCGGCCGAACTTCGTGAAAAAGTTTGGGTTCGGTACTAAACTTGACCCGAACTTGACCCCGAACCCCATTGAAGTCAATGGGGACCCAAACTTTTCGGCACAAAAATGGCTGTAAAAAAGTCCCTATAGCACTAGGAGACGATTTTAGAACAATAATCTGTCCCTTACAGCACCAGCAGGAAGCTCTCCCTATAGAACTAGGAGTTGATTATAGAACAATAATCTGTCCCTTACAGGAGCAGCAGGAACCTCTCCCTATATCGCTAGGAGATGATTTTAGAACAATAATCTGTCCCTCACAGGAGCAGCAGAAACCTCTCCCTATAGAACTAGGAGATGATTTTAGAACAATAATCTGTCCCTCAAAGCAGTAGACTCTACCTCAATGTTTCTCAACCTTTTTACCTTCGAGGAACCCCTAGCAAAAGTCTGAGATCTCGGGGAACCCCTGAAATAATTTTTATATCTACAGCTCGCGGAACATTGATGTGATCAGCGAGCTGTAGATATAACAATTATTCTTAGAAATAGCACTAAATAGAATAAATATTAAAACTTGCCTCCTTAATGTGAAAATTGTGCTTTGCTTTTTTGCACAGAATCTGATGCTCCATTCTGGGCCAAACTTGGGATAAGCCGTGTACAGGGGGTCAGCAGGGCAGAGTACAGGGGATCCAGGTGAGAACAGTAAAGAGGGGGGCAAGAGAGTATAGCACAGTACAGGGGGGCCAGGAGAGA
>BLSH010022783.1:1033223-1043724 GCA_018402905.1 Glandirana rugosa
CAGGGGTCCCCAAGGCGGAGCTAGACGGCACGTAGTGTACGTCTACTTGCCGCCTAGTTTAGGGGCGTATCGGTCCAGGAGGGAACAGCGTAGGGGGGTCCAGGAAGGTACAGCATAGGGGGGAAAGGAGGAAACTGGTGGGCACATTACTGGTATCTTTAGTAATTTTTCTCATGCAGAGTAACTCAGGGAAGGTGCTGGAATGCCGCTGCAATGCCCGGAATGATCGGAATGCCATTGGAATGCCTGATTCCTGCCCGCTCTCCTCTCCCGTCCCTCCAGAGTGATGTCACACTCATACACACAGGCACCTGGGATGGAGGGGAGGGGCGGCTGTGATCGGCACTGGACAGTGATGTCAGTGATCTCTTCACTGCAGCCTGTCAGCTATGCGGGGATTTGATCCGCCGTTCATCTGCATGTGATGCACGGCAGATCGAGGCGGAACCCCTGGGGACTTCTCGCGGAACCCTAGGGTTCCGCGGAACCTCGATTGAGAAACACTGCTCTAACTAGTCCAGAATGAGATGTTATTAGATCTGCAATCTGTCCCTCAAAGCAGTAGTAGTAGTAATCTCTACCTAGTCCAGAATCAGATCATTCTGTAATGCAGGATGAGATGTTATTAGATCTGCAATCTGTCCCTCACAGCGCCAGCAGCATCCTCTCCCTACACTAGCCTGAGAGCATGTGACATGCAGCACTACGTGACTCCAGCTTATACAGAGGCTGGGTCACATGATGCACTGGCCAATCACAGCCATGCCTTTAGTAGGCATGGCTGTGATGGCTTCTAAGGGCAAACCAGTGAAACGCTTGTTGATTGGCTGCCCTGCAGCTATTCAACAGACGGGATAAAATACCCGAACCCGGACTTTTTTTCAAATGTCCGGTTCGGGTCCGGGTTACGGACATCCCAAAGTTCAGTACGGATCCGAACTTTACAGTTCAGGTTCGCTCAACTCTAGTTACAAGGTCTCAGGTGTGAATGGGGAACAGGTGTGTTACATTTGGTGCTATTGCTCTCATTCTGGTCACTGGAATTTCAACATGGCACCTCATGGCAAAGAACTCTTTGAGAATCTGAAAAAAGAATTGTTGCTCTACATAAAGATGGCCTAGACTATATGAAGATTGGCAAGACCCTCAAACTGAGCTGCAGCACGGTGGCCAAGATCATACAGGACAGGTTCCACTCACAACAGGCCTCACCATGGTCAACCAAAGAAGTTCAGTGCACATGCTCTGCGTCATATCCAGAGGTTGTCTTTGGGAAGTAGATGTATGAGTGCTGCCAGCATTACTACGGAGGTTAAAGGGGTGGGGGGGTCAGCCTGTCAGTGTTCAGACCATACGCCGCACACTGCATCAAACTGGTCTGCATGGCTGTCATCTCAGAAGGAAGCCTCTTCTAAAGATAATGCACAAGAAAGCCCGCAAATAGTTTGCTGAAGACCAGCAGACTAAGGACATGGATTACTGGAACCATGTCCTGTGGTCTGATGAGACCAAAAAAGACGTATTTGGTTCAGATGGTGTCAAGGGTGTGTGACGGCAACCAGGTGATCAGTACAAAGACAAGTGTGTCTTGCCTACAGTTAAGCATGGTGGTGGGAGTGTCATGGTCTGGGGCTGCATCAGTGCTGCTGACACTGGGGAGCTACAGTTCATTGAGGGAACCATGAATGGCAACATGTACTGTGACATACTAAAGAAGAGCACGATCCCCTTCCTTCGGAGACTGGGAGAGCAGGGCAGTATTCCAGCATGATAACAACCCCAAACACACCTCCAAGACTACCACTGCCTTGCTAAAGAAGCTGAGGGTAAAGGGGATGGACCGGCTAAGTAGGTCTCTAGACCTAAACCCTATTAAGCATCTGTGGGGCATCCTCAAATGGAAGGTGGAGGAGCGCAAGGTCTCTAACATCCACCATCTCCATGATGTCATCATGGAGGAGTGGAAGAGGACTCCAGTGGCAACCTGTGAAGCTCTGTGAACTCCATGCCCATGAGGGTTAAAGCAGTGCTGGAATGGCGGCCACACAAAATATTGACACTTTGGGCCCAATTTGGACATTTTCACTTAGGGGTGTACTCACTTTTGTTGCCAGCGGTTCAGACATTAATGGCTGTGTGTTGAGTTAAATTTGAGGGGACAGCAAATTTACACGGTTATACAAGCTGTACACTCACTACTTTACATTGTAGCAAAGTGTAATTTCTTCAGTGTTGTCGCACGAAAAGATATAGTAAAATATTTTCAAAAATGTGAGAGGTGTACTCACTTTTGTGAGATACTGTATACTGTATATATACACACTACCACTACTATTGGTCTCATTTAATGAACTAATGTTGTTTGGAAAATGCAAAAAACAGCAGTTCACATTGACCAATCAGCAATCGTGCTATTGTTCTGACTGTCCAAAAATGATTAACCTCTTCGCGCAGAGCACATGCAAATATGTGGCCTCTCGTTGGCCAGGCCTTGGCACCGAGCGGCCGCATATTTGTGTGCATTAGTGCCGACAGCTCTATGCCAAGATTGCTCGTGTTGCGTGCTCCTGGCGGCTCATGGAAAGTTTCTGATTGCCAAGGCAGTCACGTGGCCATAAGCCCCGCCCCACCTCCCGGCATAGAAAACCCCTTAAAGGGCCGGCCAGCGCCAGGTAGTTGAAGGTGAAATCCTAATAATAGTTGATGGTAACCATACTTGACACATTATGATTCATTGGATTACAATAGCTGGCTTATTTAAGGCAGTTCTAAGGGCAAGTAATCAGTTTTTGTTATTCATTAGTGTAGAGCTGATTGCAGATTGATAACTATAGGCAATTTCAATACCTCTTGTGTCTTTAAAACTGAATGCTATTAACAGTTCAGTCTGACTATAATAGAAAATTGAATTTGAAGGAAAGAGTAATGCTTTTTTATTCTATTCCCCATGGACCAATGAACCAGCTGCCCCTGCCCCTGTTTCTGCTACACTAGCCATGGCTTGATATAGCAACACTCTCAAATTTTGCTGACCAAGCTGATATACTCTAAGGTCTAACCTGCAAACCAATAGAAAAATAAATATCTAAAATCGAACATGTTCTGTAACAAAACTGAAGCAAGCTGCAAATAAAAGTGAAATATTTCAATGCTTTCTCTAAGTCTGTGTCACGCAGACACCCAACATCCCGTACACTGTACATGTGGCAAAGAGCTCTGCAAATTGTTTCCAGATGCTGTACTATTTTTACAATTTGGTAATCCCAAGAACCCTCTGCTCAGCACTTTGTCATTCTAAAATGTTGTTTTACCAAGGGCTTTCTGCAGATATTGTATATCCTGTCTCACCTGTGTTTGTGGGAAAGCCCACCAATTCTCCTTACATGTGGGAGGGTTGAAATCTTAGATGTCAGAGCAGAAAAAATAAAGAGAATCATTCAAGCAAAGCACATCTTGCACGTGTGTTCATTTTCCATCCTGGTGCAAACACTACAGCTAAGGAAAGTAAGATAATATTTCAAGGCTATTTTTTTTTTATTACATCTGGGTGCAAAATTCAGATACTAATTATCCACATTCATATGCTTTGTTAAAAGTAATACATATGTATTTTTTTTTTAACTTTAAGATGGTGCAGTTTAAGTATACATGTTGAAGCTGTTCCATTTTGCACATATGTATTTCTGCACTTTAGTCAGATGGCTGACAAATAATAAGCACAGGCTTAATGTAAATCTACACACATTACATCACCTGATTATAATTACACATAGTGCACACAAGCCAGATTTTCCAAATGTCAGCAGCTAGGAAAGAATGGCATCTACCAAAAAATACAAACTGCTCTGCCATCTTTCTTTTATATATCTTGAGACTAAATTTAAACAATAGCGTTTTGTAAATGAGCACAAACTTGCATGATATTGTGCGTTCACAGAATGTGCAAAAAAACGCATGCCACGCTTGTGGCACCATTTATTGTTAACGGCACCCAAAGCAAAGCAAGAAGTTAAAGCATGTTTAAAAAAACGTATCAAGATCAAAGTTTAAAAAGGTGCATACTAGGAGCTGCTTGCTGTGTTTGTGGCACATAGAACAGCCCATTCAAATTAATGGGCTACCCTATGAATGTTACATGACAGTATGCTAAAAAATTGCACATGCACAATGCATGAAGTTGCTAGTCATAATGTATGACCTTGTACGAATTATCTCCCTTGTGCTTATAGCGCGACTACATGCAAAAGACTTACATATGCGTATTGTTCCATACTATATTTGTAAAATTTTCAAAAAATGTAAAAAGTGTCTGAAAGTTAAATTAAAAGCAGAAGATAGCCAGTGTGGTTGGAGACTACTAGGGTGCCAACATCCCAGAAATAGTCTATCCAACAAATTGTATCATGGGTGTATGGAACTTACCTGGAACCAAATATACTGAAAATATATATAAAAACAAAACATACACTGTAAGCTTAGACCCTGGGGAACAAAACCCCCAATAATATTATAAACATGACAGAACTGAACAATAGAAGCATATTACAAAATACCACACGGTACCCTACATACTCACAAACTCATAGGTAAGTGTTTGCAGGCCTACAGATATAGGTTAACAAGATTAAACCTGATATTGTGGTGATGCGATTTCATGGTGAAAGGGTACCAAAAGGAGAAAAAGGGGACAGCTGTAAATGCAGAGGTCCAGAGGGCAGTTAAGAGAACTGAGAAAAATATATGTATGCATATGCTGATCTAAGGAAGGACCCACGAAGAAAAAAAAATCAATTAAATTGAAAAAAAAAATAATACAAAAGCAAACAAACTAACACTAACCACAGCCCAAAATGGGTCCATCCAAAAGCATGGGCGACTGCAACACTCTAACACCAGGGTAGAAGCAGACAATTCTACCAGCACACAAAAGGAAATTGCTGAATTGGAAAGAAATGTTATAAAGATGTGATAAACACAGGAAGCTAGACTGAAGTTACCATATATGTGTCCACCTGAAATGCTGTCCTCTATTGGAGCCTCCATCATCCATGTGCAGGCTATACATCATGGCCAGAACATAAATCATGTCGCCAAACATGTGCAGTAGCTGCACATGGCAGCCATTTTGGTACATCCAAATGTGTCCAAGGTGGTCAGAATACCAGTAGGCACAAAGGGGATAGCACAGCAGGGCCAGGCACCCATTAGCATACCAAGGTGAAAGTGCCAACAGAGATGAAGAACCCCACTAAGTCCACCACTGAGGTCCAACAATAGAGAGCCCCCCAAGCCCACAGAGCTGCAACCAAGGGGCTTTCTTTGCCTAGCATAAAAACCATCCCACCTAACATCCAGCAGGGGGTGCACCACCTCAAATGCAAGCACATAACAGACAATAATAGTGCATATTAAAAAAAAGTATGATTGTATATAACTGTATCTCAATATACAAATATCATAAATACACATGGACACATACAATGTATGGTAACTTCAGTCTACACTCTGGTCAGCATTTTCCTTGTTTTGTGCCATATACAGTATCCAACAAAAGTGAGTACACCCCTCACATTTTTGTAAATATTTTATTATATCTTTTCACGTGACAGCACTGAAGAAATGACACGTTTCTACAATGTAAAATAGTGAGTATACAGTGTTCTGTTACATGACTTGCATGTAACATAAATATGCAGCTATAGTAATGTTTTTATAGTTGGTTATTATAATGCCATCTTGTGGTTCTTTTGGATATTACACCTTTCTATTGTATTTTCTAAGTGTGTACCTCCCATCCTCTGTGAGCTAATTTCCTCTTCCTAGTTCACTCTACTCTGTAACTTCCTGTTCCGGGTGCACTCTGTTATTCTAGTTCCTCTTCCTGTGTCCTCTCTCTCATGAGGTAAAGAATATGGCCACATGCTAGAAGGCCTCTCTCAATCTACTCGCATCCTAGGACACATTACTATGTTTTGACCTGCAGTTACCATCTTTCGACCATCTGTCACATTTGTTGTATGCTGTACCTGCTATTCCAATGAATAAACGCTCATGGAAGAAATCGGTAATTGGTGAGTCACTATCTGATAAGAACTGTCTGCGGTGATCATATCTGCTTATACAGGCCAGGCATAGAGGTCTCAACAAGGGATAACTCGCCATTACAACAGTTAGGAGTCAGAATATACAGCTTATATAACAGTGTAAGCAGCTTGCTGTCCCCTCAAAACAACTCAACACACAGCCATTAATGTCTAAACTGCTGGCAACAAAGGTGAGTGTATCCCTAAGTGAAAATGTCCAAATTGGGCCCAAAGTGTCAATATTTTGTATGGCCACCATTATTTTCCAGCACTGCCTTAACCCTCTTGGGCATGGAGTTCACCAGAGCTTCACAGGTTGGCACTGGAGTCCTCTTCCACTCCTCCATGATGACATCACAGAGCTGGTGGATGTTAGAGACCTTGCGCTCCTCCACCTTCTGTTTGAGGATGCCCCACAGATGCTTAATAGAGTTTAGGTCTGCTTGGCCAGTACATCACCTTTACCCTCAGCTTCTAGCAAGGCAGTGGTCATCTTGGAGGTGTGTTTGGGGTCGTTATCATGTTGGAATACTGCCCTGTAGCCCAGTCACTGAAGGAAGGGGATCATGCTCTCCTTCAGTATGTCACAGTACATGTTGGCATTCATGGTTCCCTCAATGAACTGTAGCTCCCAGTGCCGGCAGCACTCTTGCAGCCCTAGACCATGACAATCCCACCACCATGCTTGACTGTAGGCAAGACACACTTGTCTTTGTACTCCTCACCTGGTTGCCGCCACACACGCTTGACACCATCTGAACCAATACGTTTATCTTGGTCTCATTAGACTGCAGGACATGGTTCCAGTAATCCATGTCCTTAGTCTGCTTGTCTTCAGCAAACTGTTTGTGGGCTTTCATGTGCATCATCTTTAGAAGAGGCTTCCTTCTTTGATGACAGCCATGCATACCAATTTTATGCATATGGTCTGAGCACTGACAGGCTGTCCCCACCCCTTCAACCTCTGCAGCAATGCTGGCAGCATGCATACGTCTATTTCCCAAAGACAACCTCTGGATATGATGCTGAGCATGTGCACTTAACTTCTTTGGTCGACCATGGTGAGGCCTGTTCTGAGTGGAAACTGTCCTGTTAAACCACTATAAGGTCTTGGCCACCGTGCTGCAGCACAGTTTCAGGGTCTTGGCAACCTTCTTATAGCCTAGGCCAGGGGTAGGGAACCTGCGGCTCTCCAGCTGTTGTGGAACTACATTTCCCATCATGCTTCTGGGAGTAATTTTATCCAGCAGCCTTGCAATGCCTTATGGGAAATGTAGTTCTACAACAGCTGGAGAGCCGCAGGTTGCCTACCCCTGGCCTAGGCCATCTTTATGTAGAGCAACAATTCTTTTTTTCAGATCCTCAGAGAGTTCTTCACCATGAAGTGCCATGTTGAACTTCCAGTGATATGAGAGGGTGAGCGTGATAACACCAAATTTAACACACCTGCTCTCCATTCACACCTGAGACCTTGTAACACTTACGAGTCGCATGAAAGCAGGGAGAGAAAATAGCTAATTGGGCCCAATTTGGAAATTTTCATGTAGGGGTGTACTCACTTATGTTGCCAGCAGTTTAGACATTAATGGCTGTGTGTGGAGTTATGTTGAGGGGACAGCAAATTTACACTGTTATACAAGCTGTACACTCACCACTTTACATTGTAGTAATTCTAAGTGTAATTTCTTCAGTGTTGTCACATGAAAAGGTATAATAAAATATTTACAAAAATGTGAAGGATGTACTCACTTTTGTGAGATACTGTATATGGGAGAACTGTGGAGGCATGGTTGTCTGCATCTGCAAATTGTCTGCAAGTTTGGCGGTTGGCCATGCTCTTGGATGGACCCGTTTTGGGCTGTGGTTAAGTATAGTTTGTTTGCTTTTATATTATTTGTTCATTTTTATTTAATTTTTTCTCCCTTTTGGGTCCTTCTTATGATCAGCATGTGTATACATATTGTATATATTTTTTAGATCTCTTAGTTGCCCTCTGGATCCCTGCATTTACAGTCCCTTTTACCCTTTTTGGATCCTTTCACCATGGGATCGCCATGTCACCACAGTACCGGGCTTATTGTTTTTAACCTTCATCTGTAGGCTTGCAGCCACTAACCTCTCTATGAGTTTGTGAGTATTAAGAATATCATAATTTAGAATATCATTTATTTATTTATTTATTTTTTTCAAAAACATTTTATTGGGGTTTTCGGGATAACAAAGCGGGGGGAAAGGGTAAGTTGCAATACAAAATTCAATATCCATTTTGGTAGAGATAGGGGGTTAAGGATAGAAAGAAAGGAGGAAGTATAAGGAAAGCATTGGGTCTGGGAGTAAGAAAGTGGGCAGAGAGATGGGTGAGGCTGACCGGGAGAGAGGGCTCTGGAAGCCTCCCCTCGCAGGCAGCCCTGGGGTCCTGAGGAAAGGGGGCCTAACTCTCTGGTGCATTCAATAGTAGTGGGAACAAGTGCCCTTTCAGTGTACCTAAAAGATGTGGAGTGGGATCTCAACCCACTGATCCAGGAGTGGGTACATCTTCATTTCTGAAAGGGTGAGTCATAAACTGGTCTGGCAAAGTCAATCGTTGGTAGAGGAGGTGATGGTCAGGTAGCCACTCCGTCTGAAGGCTCCCGGGGAGGATAGGGCTAATTGTTCCATGTGAGTTAAGCATCTTTTGATGAAAGAAGACCACCTTTTATTGAATTTCTCAGAAGGCCAATCCTCATGTGTAGAGAGGTCTAGGAATTCATGGCACAGTAGAGTTTTGAGGTTTCGTTTGGTTTCTGACAGAGTTGGAAGATGGGGGAGATCCAGTGCTGGAGGATGACCCTACGGGCTATCAGCAGTGTTAGCAGGATCCATTGACGGTGTTCTCGTAGTCTAGGAGAGGAGAGTCATGACGACATGGAGAGTGAAGTGGGGTCACCGAAGAGAATAAGCACAGGATTTTTGTCTATTTGGCAGTCAGTAACTCCATGTATGAAGGACAGCAGTTGTGACCAGAAGTCTGCAATAGGGGGACAAAGCCAGAGTCTGTGGAAGAGTGAGGGCTTTGCTGTAGAGCACCAAGGGCATGAGGATTCTTTGCTGGTGGGATGGTTGGTTGAGAAGGGAAGATATGCTCTGTGCATTAACTTAAACTGAGTCTCTCTCCAGACCTCGTTGGTGACCAGCTTGCGAACATAATTATACCCGTCTAGGATGTTGTCTACTGTGGTGTTTGCCAGAAGGTCCTTCAGCCAGGACTGCACAGAACTTTGGTGTAAAGTTTTTGTAAAGGCAGAGTTCAGTGGATGGTATAAGTCTGAGATGGCATAATTGCGGTCATCAATGAGTCTGTCTAGGAAGGAGTGGCGGAATCTCCTGCCTTTGTGGGGGCAGATTTTGTTGATGAAAGCCGTTATCTGGAGACTTGTAAAAAGTGGTTTTGGGTCCAATTGTAGGCCACAGCAATTTCGTGGAGGGGTTTGAGGATACCTGTATCTGGGTGATACAGCGGAGCAATGTTGACCAAGCCCTTGTCTCTCCATTTGGAGAATGGTTCATATTGGAGCCCTGGTGGAAACATGGGGTTGCCCTGTATGGGTAAATGTTTGGAGACGAATGGGGAAAGTCCAAGCTTTTTCCTGGATTCTGTCCAGGCAATTATGGTGTCCCTAAAGAGCAGGTTTTGCTTGATATGGCCCGGCAGTATTTTTAGTAGTGCTGCCAGGCTAGAAGGGTAAATTACAGCTGATTCTATCTCAAAATTAGTATATTTGGAGGCATGAAGAATCCAGTCCAGCCCTACCCTGAGTAGGCAGGCGAGGTTATACACTCTGATGTTAGGGAAGTCCATTCCCCCCTCTGTCCTTGGGAGATATAACATAGCCAGAGCCACCCTTGGTTTCCCATTGCGCCAGAGAAAAGCCGAAGCTGCCCTGTTTATTTTTTTGCACATCCTTGTGTTTTAGCAGGACTGGCAGGGTTTGCAGAGGATATAGAAGTCGGGCAAAGCTAATCATCTTAAATAAGGCACATCTCCCAAAGAGCGAGAGGGGGAGACTGGTCCAGGTCTCCAATTCGCCTACGATTTTGGAGATTAGCGGAGGGTAGTTAAGTGAGTAGAGGGATGATGGGTCTCTCCCAAATCTGATGCCCAGGTAAGTAATGGCGTTACGATTTACAGGGAATGGAGAGGAGGTGAACCAGGGCCTAGAGTGGGTGGATCCTAGGGGTAGCACCTCGCTTTTATTGAAATTTATTTTAAGACCCGAGCAGTCACGGAAGGTGGTGAAGGTGGATTGGATGCATTGTATATCAGCGCGTGGTGAGGAGAAGAATATTAGTATATCGTCCGCAAAGAGGGCAACTCTAAGTTCCTCTTTGCTGAAGGGGATGCCGTGTAGTGGTGCGGTTGTATTCAGGTAACGTGAGAG
>BLSH010022783.1:1066417-1079018 GCA_018402905.1 Glandirana rugosa
ACCTTTCATGGGTACATCAACAACTTTTTTACATCCGGATCTCCCTCCAAGTTACTATAACCCACGGTGAACATCAGAATTTCCCCCTTGTGGGGATTTCTGTTGAACACCAAAGTGTCCTTCTTGTAGTCGGTCTTGGGATATTAACGCATTGTGAAGGGTCACAAATACGTACTAGGTGGAGGTTTTGGAGTCAAGATTTTTGGAGAAGGGCTATAAGGCAGCGGGGCTAGAGCTAGCCTTTCAGCAAGCTGATTCAAAGGATAGAGAGGCCATTTTGAAACCAATAGATAGAGGAGGCTCATCATTTAATTTTGCCTTTCTAACCTCTTTTTCCAGCCAATTTCAAGCCATTAGGCACATCATGCATAAACACTGGGAAGTGTTACGCAATTATAGGGTTCTGGCTGATGTTCTTCCTGTGAAACCACAAGTTGTCTTTAGGGGTGTTCCCCCTTTAAGACTACAAGTGGCACCCAATATCATTGAACCTCCCTCTAGGCCTACATTTTTTCAACAACTACATGGGTACTTTCCATGTAGAAAGTGCCCTATTTGTTCCATTAATGATGAGAAATCAAGAAGGGTTTGCTCTTTCAGGTCCACGGCTACACAACAGAATTTTTCCATCAAGTCCTTCATAACCTGCCATTCTAAGAATGTGGTCTATATGATCCGGTGTCCGTGTGGACTACAGTATATAGGCTGGACCAAAAGAAAATTGATCATTAGGTTGAAGGAGCACGTGGCCCTCAAGCACACCTAGATTGATAACCCAGCCCTCACACTCCTCATCCAGCTCTCCTGGGAGTGCACCCTCCTCCCTCACTGGCTGGCCTGGAATTAAGGGAGCAGGGGACTTAGGATTGGCCGGCTCTTCAGGGACTTTAACTGGCTCCTGCATGGCAGTACATACAGTTACCAAGTTCCATGGCCAAGTCATGGGTCACAGCAGTCTCTTCCTTCTCCATGTCCTCTGCTTTCATGGGAGAGTTGCCAGGCCACAACTCTACCTTGCCTTTGGGTGGTGACTTCAAGCCCTCATCTGCCTTCTGGAGCTTCCACGGCTGCGGATTGCAAAGCCCTGTGTGCAGGTCCACGTGTAGTAATGTGGCTCCTGTGGTATGGATACCAACCGGGCTAGCGGTTTGTCACAATGGCCGCACCGGGTCCTGGCAGTGACCTCCACATTTGGAATCCGGCATTCCAGGCATATCAAGCACAGCCGCTCAGCTCCCCCAATCACTCCCAGGGCAAGTCCCCTGTGTGGCACCAGTCGGACACCGGTGTCCACCAATGTCCACTCCGGCCTCTCTGGCAACCATGTCAGAGTCTATAGTAGACCACCCTCCATCATCTTCCGCTGCCTCATGGTGTCTGATGCTAGCAGGAATAACTGAGACTCTTCCAGGGTGTGGCACCGCCCCCTCATTTCCAGACGAACTGGCGCCAATAGTCCTGCTGAGCAGACTCGTTCTCGATCACGCTGCTGTAACCCCTTGTATGAAGGATGGAAACTTGCAGACTTGCTGATGCTAGCAGGACTTCTCCAGACAGTTGCCGGTAACAGCTGTAAATTTAGTAGCTACTGTGTCAGGGACCGGTGTGACCAGAAATGTGTGGACTGTAACAGAGTGTACCAAACGCATGTAAAGTGTAAATGGTATGATTTATTATATGATAAATAAAATAACAAGAAAACGCATCTCCAATATAGTGACTAGTAAAAACAACCAGTAAATAAATCAACAGTGAACACACACACCAAATAACAGACAAATCCAATATATACAGCACGAGGGATATCCTAATCATAAACTTGCCAGAGCCAGGGTCATACACAGGAGATCAAGCAAGGGAAAGCTGGGAGCAGACAGGACAGGGAAAAGGGGGTCAGGAGCCGGACTGAGCGGGTAGGAAGGGATCAGGCTGCAGGATCAAGGTTGGAGTCCAGGGACAGGAGACGGGAAACAGGCTTCAGGAAACCAGGAACACAGGAACGCAGAGCAGAGGTACAAGGAGACAATACCAAGGCAAATTAACACAGCACTCTCCAGGTTTAAATACACTTCCTGCAATCAGTCTCAGGTGATGCCTAATTGCAGGAGATTATGTCAGGTCCTGACTGCCGAGAGACACCTGCTGGTGGACACTGGAACTGCAGCCCATAGGTCTGGGGGCTACAGTGCCACCAACAGGTGAAATCGTTCCTGACAGTACCCCCCCTCGAAGGAGAGACCTCTGGACGCTCCAACCAGCCATAGCAGAAAGAGTCCTGAACGACAGTGTGTCATGAGTCCAAAGAATGCCGGGTTCCAAATAAGAGGCCCTGCTGCCAGGATCCAAAAAGAAGCCAGATGTTCCACCGCCTGGGTCTGGTAACTGGTTAGGTACCCCATTGGCCAGATTCCTAGAGGCATAGGACATTTGATCCCTCCAAACAGTAGGCATCCCAATGCTGGGGTACTATGGGTCATTCACAACCTTAGCCTTGGGGTCATGTGACAACACTGAACCTTTGACACCGGAATGTCTGGTTACAATCCTGTAGCTTGCCTGATTTCCAGGACTTGTTTACCATTTCAACGGCCATCCAGGTTTCCTCAAGGCACTGGTTACCCGACACGGGTCCTCTAATGTACCTGGAGTCATGGCAACTGTATTCGGGTTGTGGCAAGGCACAAATGGTGCTCTACCACTCCCCTGGAGCTCACCACTACCAAGGTCATGAAGGTCAACATGGCTACAAATTGCAAAAGGTATGTCCGTACCACCAGGCTTTGGCGACATCGGAGTAACGTATTGTAGGAGGGACCCAATGGAGGCAACTGAGAAAGGAACCTTAGGCCAAACAGGTAAACCATGCCAGGTATACAAAGCCTCAGCCATATCAGACCCAATGTCAAATGGAATACTACCCTCTGAAGGACAATCCGGCATGGCAATAGGCAAAGAGTCAATAAGATTAAGCTAAACTTTGGTCCAAGGATCATCATAAGCAGGCTGAAGAGCAGGCAATGGATCAACAAGCACTGGATTATTAGACTGGACAGCAGGCAGAGGAACACCCAGCGGGACAGCAAGCAGAAGCACATTGGGCTGGTCAGCGGGCGGAGGCACATCATGCTGGGCAACGGGCAGAGGCACATCAGGCTGGGCAACAGGCACCGGAACAGCAGGCTCAACAGGGGGCACCAGAACAGCAGGTACCAGAACAGCAGGCTGGGAATCAGGAACCAGATCATCAGACTGGATAGTGGGCACCGTATCATCAGATTTGACAGTGACACCGGTACATTAGGTTGGACAGCGGGCACCGGAACATCAGGTGGGACAGTGGGCACCGGAACATCAGGCTGGACAGTGGGCACTGGAACATCAGGCTGGACAGGGGGCACAGGATCAGTGGGCACCGGATCATCAGGCACAGGATCAGTGGGCACTGGGTCATCAGGCACAGGATCAGCAGGCACCGGGTCATCAGGCACAGGATCAGTGGGCATCGGGTCATCAGGCGCAGGATCAGCAGGCACCGGGTCATCAGGCACAAGATCAGTGGGCACCGGGTCATCAGTCACTGTATCAGCGGGCACTGGGTCATCAGGAACAGGATCAGCGGGCACCAGGTCATCAGGCACAGGATCAGCGGTCACCGGGTCATCAGGCACTGTATCAGCATGTTCAGGTCTGTCAGAAGCAGGCCAAACTCTATTGGCAATTGTGGAGGTAGACTGGTGCAAATTGTCTGGTGTGGAGGCTGGCTTGAGTAGATTGGCTGGAGTGGAGGCATACTGGAACAGATCGGCTGGTGTAGGAGCAGACTGGAACAGATCGCCTGGTGTAGAGATGGACTTGAGCAGGTTGGCTGGTGTGGAGGCAGGACTGGATATTGGCTGAATTGTGTGGGTTGGGAAAAACTTCAGTTTCTTCTTAGGTTTAACCACTGAAGTTCTGTAAGTGACTGCAGGGCTGTAAGTAGGGGGCGCAGCTGATGGAAGAGTATGGCTGGAGTGTGGTAAAAAAGAGGGAGTGGTCGCTAAGGGGGATCTTTGTAGAATTGTTGCAGGCAGCAGAGGAGAGGTAGGTGGGTTAAAGGCAGGGTAGGTACAACAGGTGGAAACGGGGTACTGATATTTGGTTGGTAGCAGAGTATATTGGGCTGTTACAAACAAATTAGTGCAGCGCTAAAAAGTTGTTCCCACTGGTTGGTGGGGAAAATTCATATGTGCAAACCAAGCAATACATATATTTACATCATATGTGCATTAAATTGGTAAGTGAATGGAAATAAAATAAAAATAAAAATGAACCTGATAGTCTATAGTTCCAGTGGACAAGTCTCCTCATCAATGTCTATAAATTCACATTCATGCAACAAGAGTGTTATTCAAGCTGGTCATTTGAAAGATTAGGATATAATTCCAGCCATCACCAACATGCAGTGCAACCGCCACCAGAGGTTACATAGGGTACTCTTACCAGACAACTCTGGGTTAAACGCGTATAATATCCAATAGGTCACATCACATGGACTATAATCAGGATCCCATAAAAAAAACGTCTCCACTTGAAAGGGGCACAGTCAAGGTGTTGCCTCCACA
Source organism: Glandirana rugosa (assembly GCA_018402905.1). Taxonomy (NCBI): domain Eukaryota; kingdom Metazoa; phylum Chordata; class Amphibia; order Anura; family Ranidae; genus Glandirana; species Glandirana rugosa. Next base: position 1,071,019 of record BLSH010022783.1, read on the forward strand.
ACTTAGTCCCATGGGGATGGGAAATATCCACATCAATAGTTTTCCACACTAATTATAGGTAAGTATTGCCGGGTATCCTCATTCCACCTCAGTAAAAACAAAAGGCGCTACATAGCATGATATCCTTTAAAAAGACTCTTAATATAAAAGAATCGCACTTACATGCTCCAGATAAAAATTGCTCAATATGGAATTCCACAGTAACAGTAAGAAATGGCGCAATGGTATAGAGCAGGCTCACATCACCCGATGCGTTTCGTCTGATAAGACTTCGACAGGGGTCTGATAAAACTTTGACTTTCCCCACCAACCAATGGGAACCACTTTTTAGCGCTGCACTAATTTGTTTTTAATTCTTAATTCCAATTTTTGTTGATATTGGTGTGCTAGCGGCTTGTTTAATTTATTTTACCATATAGGTAGCGCAGTAAGTTCACTTTTTCCTTATATTGGGCTGTGACTGTGGTTGCAGTAGGTGAAGGAGAGAGAGACCTCTGAACAAACAGGTGGACAGATCTGACCAAGCTTGGAGTAAAGGCTGAACAAATGCCAATTTACACTCTCCTTGTCTAACTAAATAGTGTACTGCATTGATACAATCTAACAGAGTCTTTTGTGAATATGCAGAGTAATGTTCCAAAAAAATGAACTTTTATCATCTTCTAAGAGCCAGACAAGCGACACCACCTTACATACATTAAAGGGCGGATTATAATCATCACCGCCAGTAGGAGTACTTGACAAAGCAAACTCTGCACAAACCTGAATCAAAGGCTGAACTTTTCCAAATTACATACTGCCCTGATCAAATAGGGAATGAGCAAGATGTATACATTCTAATAGCTGGTCACTGGTCCACTACTTCAATGTCTGGTGGCAATAGTCATGATCCTCTGTCAGCAGCAGAGAAAAATAAATAACCTCCTCCGGATGCATGTTATCACAAGCAAGATTGCTTTTCTGTGCAGCTACTTCTGGTCAGGATTGGTCTTGGTATTATGTCAGGGACCGATGTGAGCAGAAATGTGTGGACTGCAACAGAGTGTACCAAACGCAGGTAAAGGGTAAATAGTATGATTTATTATATGATAAATGAAATAACAAGAAAACTCACCTCCAATATAGTAGTTAGTGAAAACAACCAGTAAATAAATCAACAGTGAACACACACACCAAATAACAGACAAATCCAATATATACAGCACGAGGGATATCCTAATCATAAACTGGCCAGAGCCAGGGTCATACACGGGAGATCAAGCAGGGGAAAGCTGGGAGCAGACAGGACAGTGAAAAGGGGGTCAGGAGCCGGACTGAGCGGGTAGGAAGGGATCAGGCTGCAGGATCAAGGTTGGAGTCCAGGGACAGGAGACGGAAAACAGGCTTCAGGACACCAGGAACACAGGAACGCAGAGCAGAGGCACAGGGAGACACTACCAAGGCAAATTAACACAGCACTCCCCAGGTTTAAATACACTTCCTGCAATCAGCCTCAGGTGACGCCTGTTTGCAGGAGATGATGTCAAGTCCTGACTGCCGAGAGACACCTGCTGGTGGACACCGGAACTGCTCAGCCTCCGACTGCTAAGGGACACCCGCTGGTGGACACTTGAACTGCATGCCATAGGTCTGGGGGCTACAGTGCCACCAACAGGTGAAACCATTCCTGACATGCTGTCTTCCTGAAAGGAACACTTTTAGCACAGTCAAGCCCACAGGCTTACCCCCCGATCCCCCCGGGCAACAGCAAACAGTTCCAGGCACACTTTACTGTAAGCAGGAGTTTGGAGCAAAAGTGTGTGATGCCCAGTTTTCGCAGAGCGCTGGGCACATTTGTAATCCAGTGGGTAATGTCCAGTATTTTCAGATCGCTGGATATATTTGTAATCCATGGGCGCAATCGCTTGCCGTGGTTCCATGGGTGACAGCACATGTTACAAAAGTCACTGAATTGCAGGATGTTGTTTTTCAAGTGTCCGCCCCAGTGCCAATTTGAGCAACTGAGTAAGCAGGAGTAAGCAATTTGCGCAACTGAGTAAGCAGGAGTAGCAATGGGTGACTTCTCCCACTGGTTGGTATGGGCAACGGCACTTGTTCTGTAGCACTGTTTGATGGGCAGAGCACATAAGTCCTTTAATCGGGATCAATCCTTGCTAACGTTGAAACAATACAGTTCCCTGGCTCAGTTCACTTTGGTTGTTAAGGGTAATGACTGGCAGAATTACGTGAATCAGGTGAAACCAGGACCAAGCCCCCAAATGTAGCCATTGCCCCTTGAGGGTTACTGAATGTAGTGGTTTCACCCTTCTCACTGCTCTAAATCACACTCTTCCTTCCATCCGGAGTCACAAAACAGGACGGTACTTTGTTTTATTGTTTATTTGGGTATTGAACTTGGATGGGGAAAGGGGTAGTTATGGGATGTGAGAACAAGAGGAAGTGACCGCACTCCGTTGAAGTGAAAAATGATGAAAATTTATTTGTGAAACAGCATCATCAAAACAGTATAAATCCATCAATAGGCAGACAAGGAATGCAAACCACCACGTATGGTTAACCATACGTGGTGGTTTGCATTCCTTGTCTGCCTATTGATGGATTTATACTGTTTTGCTGATGCTGTTTCACAAATAAATGTTAATCATTTTTTTCACTTCAACTGAGTGCAGTCACTTCCTCTTGTTCTCACATGTTGATTTGGTTGACGGACCATAGACCTGCACCTGTTCATGGTGAAAAGTTGCCATCCTTACACCTGGAGCGGTTCCACCCCTCTTTGGAATCACCTGGTAGTTATGGGATGCCCAGCGATTTGAATCCAACTTGATTTGGACCATCTGTATACATGTCCTATATATACACTCCTTCTCTTCCTCCAGCACACACTTGCTTTTCAATAACTCCTGTTCTGCTCTCCTGCACAAAAAACTTACTTCAGGCCTAGCTAGCACATGGTGAGGCCTGCTGTTGCTTTAGCACAGCCTCTGAACTGCCCATTACAGGCAGGGGCTGCGGGCCCCCAGAGTGTAGCAAAGTACATAGTGTGCTAGCTAGCCTGATGGACTACTTCTCCCAGCCAATCTTCTTCCAGGCCCTGCCAGCCCTCCTGGCTGCAACGGCCCTCTCCATTGCCACAGTGACACCACAGTCCCAACTGGCTCTTGCACCCTTCTCAGACTGTCTCTCACCCCAATCTGCTCCGGTGTGCCTCTTCCAGCTTTCCAGGGTGTGCATCACTCACTGACTCCTGACACCTGTAGTTCCTCTCCTGGAGATCTCTCTGGCAGTACTCTCTCCCACTGTCCTCTCCGGCTCTCTTCTTGTATCTCTCTTCCAGGCTCTCACTCTCCTCCTGGATGCACCCAAGCTCTCTCAGGCCACGGTCACCCCCCCCCCCCCCCCAGACTAGCGGCTCCCTCCAGGCCCTGACAGCCTCCGAACTGCTACATCTCCATCTTTTCCACCCGAACTCTGCTCCTGACTGGGCTCACCCCAGGTACTTAAGGATGCCTGCCCTCTGCCAATCCTGGTTGGGGATTGGTCAGAGCTCCTTAACATACCTCAGGAAGCTTCACCTCCTTTTCCCCACCCTTCCTTCCAGAGCTTACTGAACCAGAAAGGAGGGGTTTTACCAAAGGGTGTCACTACCTGCAGTTACCAGTCACTCCCTAGGCCACTCCCCGACCCAGAATCAAAACAATCAGGCCTGACTTCCAGTCAGACCTGACTAAATTTGCCTTACCTATACAAAAATCTGTCACCTAGCACCTACCTATGGTAAGGGCACTACATAGTTTAAAACTAAATTTTGAGTGTATCTAAAATTTCAACCATATCATTATCCAATTAATGCATGCCAAATATTTCACAAAATCACTTTGAAACATGCATTTCCCCCTTACACTAGAGGTTTCATTTACTAAAGTCAGCTGAAATGAAGTTCATTGACATGGGAATGAAGGGAGGTTGTGTTCCTGAGAGCCTGTGTTATTAATCCATGCAACTTTAAAAAAGAAAGGTGGACCTTCTCTTGAGTACAAACTAAGATGAAAAAGGACTTGACTTACTGAAGTGTAAATTGTAGCAAAGTGAAGTGATGTTCTGATCATGTGCAGGGGGCAGCTTGTTCTTTACATAATTTGACGTTTGACGTGTATACAGGCTCACTTCATCTCACTTTACACCTAATAATTTGGCTCTAGATTTTTCTTGATTGTTTAGAGATGAAATCCAAGATTAACTTATTTTAATAGTCTGTTTCTTTTTTATTACTATGTATTTAATAAGACTCATGGTTTTTTATATATATATATATATATATATATATATATATATGGGTGTGTGTTTTGTTGCCTTGGTAGCAATTTGATGTAGTCCTTGCTTTGTTTAAAGACATTACATGTGTCACTATGTACAACTTTCCAACTGAGAAAGGGTGGGGACCTAAACTAAACTGTCACCGTTTATTGCCATTTTGTGAGCTATTCCTTGAAATAAAGAATTCTTTTGTGTGCTGGTACAGGGATAAAGTCAGAATGTTTAAGTTTCTAGTTGTTTTACTTACAAAATACTTAAACAAACAAATAATTTTTAAATATGTTGCAAAAATATTGTTTTTGAAAAGAAGATACCTAAAAAATAAAGCACTTAAGCAGAAAATAAAAGTACCTACAGGTATAATGCTTTTAAATATTGGAATAAATTTGAACTCTATGAAATTTGCACATACAATATTTAATACCAGGGGTAAAGCTAGTTTCTTTGTCAAACACATTTAAATCCAAAAAAAAATTTGAAAATCCTTTGTCTGGCAGATTATACCATATATCACAGGTAATAGCTGGGTTAACCCCAAGCTAGGAGAGAAAAAATAGGCAGGCACCCAGAAGTGTCAATATTATAGTACACAAGTCCTAGAGACACACTATTTGATGCATCAGGAAAAATAACTTATTGCCTCCCCCCATTACATTACTCTCCCTATAACTCCAAAATAAATATAACACATAGCATCTTTTTTTTTCCAATTGAATTCCTGGTTCCTGGGACCAGTTTATTAATTTGGTAAAAATAATTTGTAAAACTCCCATTCATAAATTTTCAGAACGCCTTCTGTTCCACCATTTGTCCTCAAACCAGTGCCTTTACCAGTTCTAAGTTTTTTTTACGATATTCCACTAGCTGCAAAGAAAATGATTTTCAAACAACTAATATACACTACCGCCACTGAACCAATTTTAGCTTCTTCAAGTTTTTTATATAGAAAAAAATTGTCATTCTTAAAAAAAAATACTACTAAGCTGTTTTTGTTAATGGAGACTGTTTATTCTTTTTAGGTCTAGTGATAGTAAAACTAATTAACTTGTGTATTTGTTTCAGTGCACTTCCTATTATGCCACTGAATGTTTAAAAGGAAACCTGGACAGACTAGTAAGCATTTGAGTTTTAGTTAGCCCAAGGCTGACCTCCACATTCCTTTAATCTACCTACTTCAAGATGAAGTCCAGGTGTACCATTAAGAAATGGGAGGATTACAGACATAGTAAATGCCCTTTATACTGCTACCTGGTTTATATATTTGCACTTTATAATACCTGATTTGGGTCACACAGCTGATCTGCTGAAGAATCTGCTTTGTATAAACCGATGCATTGTTGAAAACATGTATGATGGAATATATATTGTATATTGTATCACTATGTAATTTATTCTTATACTTTTATCCTTGTTTTGTAAAAGTTAAACAAAACAAAATAAAAGGATCATAATTTGAAAAGCAATTTAGAAGATTATTGCCATTATATTCAGTATAAATAGACAAAAGCCTAAAATTAAAGTATCCATCAGGGTATAGTTATAAAAGGTTTCATAAGCAAGGACATGCAGATATTACTAAACAAAAATGACTAGCCCCCATATTTTTTTTCAAAGCCTATAAAGAAAAGAAACAGAGGTCTGTTGTCTAATTATCTGCTGAAAGCTTGCGGACAGATGTTTTATTTGCTTCAACTTTGTTTGGAAATGCTGTAATTTCACTCAGAGTTAAAGTGTATCTAAGTTCAAGATTTAAACGTATATATTCATTTTCACACATATTATAAATGTACCGTATTTATTACAGGTAATTATAAAGCTTTAATACGCAGTGCTTTACATGTATTAAACATTTGCATTAGTCCCTGCCCTCAAGGAGCCTACAATTTAAGGTTCCTACTTTACATGCATACATACACATATTAGGCCTCATGCACACAGGACCTTTTTTGACTGTTTTTAGCAGCTGTTTTCAGCTGCAGACGTTTTTTTCTACAGTCAATAAACCCTCCATCATGTTATCCTATGTGTTCATGCACACATAGGCTGTTATCAGCTGTTTTTAGCAGTGACATTTTTGAGCTGTAAAAAAAACCCAAGAGCTGAGGGTTTTTTTGGACAGTTTTCAGCTGTAAAAACGTTCAAACACTTAAAAACGTCCAAAAACACCCAAAAACGCTTAAAAACGTCAATCCCCAATGTTTTTTAGACGTGTTAGACCAATTGAAAAAAAAAAAAACGGTGGCCCTTTAAAAATGCGAATAAATGCGAAAAAACTGCGGTAATATAACGCTGGTAAAAGCTGAAAACATCCCTGATAAGCTACTGACGTTTTTTGGCTGTTTTGTCCTGTGTGCATGAAGCCTTAGGGCCAATTAGCTCAGGAGCCAGTTAACCTAGCAGTATGTCTTAAGAGTGTAGGAAGAAACTGGAGTACCATGAGAAAACCCACACAAACTCAGGGAGAACATGCAAAATCCAATCTGGTAATGTAGTTGGGTTTTAAACCAATGGTCCTAGTTCTGCAAGGAATATTTCTTTTGAATTTCCATTATTTCCAGCACATTTCTATTAATCTAAATGATCTTAACATTTTGAATACTTACTTCTGGAAGATTCCCACATGTTCATTTTCTTGAGTGCAGTGACACATATTCACTATGCTTTGTGAATATGCATTGATGTGTCAGAGCCTGTTGTCTGAACTACAGAGGTGCTGAAGGAAGGAGTTTCAGGAAGCACAGTCAGTACAGAAAATATACAACATCAAATCTGCTTGAAAGCAGCAAGGTACCATGGAATAAATATTCCTTAGGAATCAAAAGTAAACCAAAGAAATGAAGAACAGCGGAGAACCCAAAAATCATTGCAGGGAATCCAGGATGCTGTTGAAAGAGATAGTAATTAGATAGGCAGTACTCACAACAATGAAGGATATTTTCAAGTAAGCTTATATAGAATTGTCAAAAATACCTATCATTTGTATTGCTATTACAATGCTGATGTTATAACATGAAAGCCTATGCTGTGTCTCTAGAACTCCTTTAAATGATACCTGATATACTGTCCAGACCCTGGAGTGGCCTAGGGGGTTCTGGTTGCTGTTCTGCTGGTTTGGTTCCAGCTGGTTCAGTCTGACCCATTCTCTACCATTACAGGAGTCTGGGTTTTCAGTGAAGTGTCAAAGTCAGAGTTCCGCCTGCCTAGAAGGATTGCTGGTGCTTGCAGTCCTCCCTGAAGACACCAAGCATGGACTCTACCAGAGATGAACTCTTTCCTGTGCAGGTATGCTGGGGCAGCCACAAGCCTGTGTTAGGGACTAGGGATGTTAGAGAAATGTTTGCACTTTATTTCAAACTGTTACCTGTGTATGTCATCATGTTAATTTATTACTTATAGTAAAGCTCTTAAAACGTTGCCTTTGCCTGGCCTGAAGTTAATAAAGGGGTGTAATGTAAGTAACCAACACATATATTCTACAGCTCGAGTCACTAATCACATTGGGGTATGAAGATAATGTTACAAAAGTTCATACAGTGTGAAGATACAAGTGGTTACCAGGGATAATGAAGGTCTCTGTAGCAGCCTGTCATTAATTGTGTACACGTTACAGGCGAGATAGCCCCTTGCAATGAGGAAGATGGTGTCAGCACTCCTTCAGCAGCAATCCATCTCCAATAGAAAGA
>BLSH010022783.1:1096480-1109031 GCA_018402905.1 Glandirana rugosa
TGCTGCAACCCCCCCCCCCCCCCCCCAAAAACAAGTCTATCATTTTAGTTAAAGTGGTATTAAAGGCTTGTTGTATTTTTTTTTTTTATGACACTGAACATAGTTGCTTTCTTGAAAAGTACCCCCCTATGGCGTAATCTATGCTACAAAGAAATTTAAACTAGAAGTATTTAGGGGGTGGGAAGGCGCTGGAATCAAATATATTTCACAATTGGGTCGATACTAAAATCTTTTTTAGAGCTCCAACAGGAGTTCCATATCCCTAAGATACAATTTCACAAGTATTTACAATTGCGCCACGCAGTGAATGCACAGTCAAGGGTTACTAAACTTCAGATGATGGAACATCTCATACTAGGAGAAGTGTTACAGGCTTCAGACAAAAAAGGAATGATCTCCAGAGTTTACTCTATGGTTCTCAGTGCTATACACTGCAACAAGACATTGCCATGTAGGAGGGGTTGGGAGAATGCTGTAGGTACCATTGATGGAGACATGTGGGAAGCATGTTTAACAGCTGCTCCATTGGTGTCTGTGTCAGCCTCACAAAAATTGTCCCACCTCTTCCTACTACACAGAACATACAGAACACCGCAACGGTTGTATGATTGGGGATGTAGAGATAGCCCAATTTGCCCGACGTGTTGGAGAGAAAATGAATATTTTATCCACATGTTGTGGCATTGCCCCAAACTTTTCCGGTATTGGGAGGAGGTTATCTCTATGATCTCACAAGTGTATCAATATCTGCTTAGTAAGGATCCAATTGTATGTCTATTGGGAGCTCTTGAAGAGGAACTTCTAACCCCTCATGCCCACGTAGCAATAATACGTTTACTTTATATAGCGCGTAAGCTTATTGACAGATTTTGGAGCTCGCCTAGGGTGCCCACAAAGGGACAGTGGGTAGCACAGGTCAATGTAATGCTAGTAAGGGAGAGATTAACGTATCTACATAGAAGGGCACCCAAAAAGTTCCTTTCTATATGGCAGCCATGCCTGGACGTTCCGGGCTTGGCACCTCAACAATTTGTCCTGAATAGACTTCTGGAGGGCTAAGGGTCATGATAACTGTCTGTCGAATGAACAGTAGAAATGAAAACTGAATGGGCTAATGGCCAAGTGAGCTGCAGTAAAATGGTTAGTTTATGGTTATAGTTTATTACTGATTATGTTGGGAAAAAATAAAAGTGATTGCATTATGTTTTTTTATATAGGTTTATACTTTACGAATGAGAATCACACATTGTTCTCACTAAAGCCTCTATATTGGTGTCAGGTATGCAGATGGATTATGTATAGCAATGCTGTGACGACTTATACATGTGATATATATGTCATGACTATCACTGGTATTGTGAGAGGATGTATGACATAACCTGTAAGAATGTTAATGTCTGCAGTCGCTGTGGTTTGTTTTCAATAAAGACCTTTTTTCTGATTTAAAAAAAAAAATTACAAACATGTCATACTCACCTGCTCTGTGCAGTGGTTTTGCACAGAGCAGCCCCAATCCTCCACTTCTCTGGTCCCCCACCGGCTCTTCTGGCCCCTCCCTTCTGCCAAGTGCCCCCAGAGCAAGCAGCTTGCTGTGGGGCACCTGGTCAGCCTCACCCCCGAGCCACGGGTCTGTGTGTCCATTCACACACAGAGCCACGGCTTGGACCTGCCACCTCTCTCTCCTCACTGGCCATGATTGACAGCAGCTGCTGCCTCAGCCAGCTAGGAGTGAGAGTCCCCGGAGAGCCAAGACTGTCATGCACATCGCTGGATCATGATGGGGCTCAGTAAGTATTAGTGGGGTTTGGGGGGGCTTGTGGGCTGCTGCACATAAAAGGTTTTTTACCTTCCTGCATAGAATGCAGGAAGGTAAAAAACCTTGAGCCTTTAGAACCACTTTAACGTGACACGCACCACTCCAGACTGTTTCTTCCCTGAAATGTGTTAAACTAAATAGATCTGAGAGTTTAATACTACTCTGACTTACATTATCACTCACTTATAGCACAACATTAGCCACCCTGTAAAGATACACAGAAAGGTCAGACGGTGTGGGAAGTAGTACTGACACAAAAGAGCATTGCCATTGTACATTTTACATCAACACTGAAGAGTACTTGTCATTCTTCTATGTACAACACCTGCAGACTACTACCATGCTCTCATGCAGATGGTGACGATGAGCATAGGAATTAAAAAAAAACTTGTCTTTGCAGAATCTCATGTAGGTTTCTTAGGGTGATATAGCAATTAAAAAAATCCTGAAGGATGAACAAGGATTACAACCAAAACTGATTGTAGCTGTGGTAAAATAACACTTGGTACATGGATTAAATGAGAAGTGTGGGATCCTAAAAAAATAAACACACATACTCACCTAGATGGCTGCAGCATTAATCCAAGCTGCAGCTGTCTCCCGGACAGCTCTACACCAAGAATTGAGCAATCAAAGACAGCTGATCATTCAGTTTTCAGGTCCACTCTGAGCACAGAGCAGTGACTGTCAGTCACCATTCTGTGTCTGCCTCTCCAGCGCTCACTGTAGTTCGGGGCCATGAGGGAGGTGAGAGAGGCTAGCTCAGGCTCTCAGTGACTCGCTGAGAGGCTGAGCCAGCTGCAGGTTAGGCATTAGGGGCAGATCCTGACATCATTGTTGGGATCCCCGCAAAGTCTGGACTTGCTCTATGACACCAGCCGACAGTGAACTTTAGCCATCTGTTGGCTGAATCTGGCTCACAGAAATGCAGAACTAAATGCACACCTGTGACCTACAGGATAAGTATTTCTGAAAGAGCTTTGGCCATACTTCTTTAAAGATTCAGTACCGCCTGTGGCCATCAGCACCACCTCGCCAGTGCCTATCAGCTCAGCCTCACCAATGCCCATCAATGCAGCCTGATCAGTGTCCATCAGTGCAGCCTGATCAGTGCCCATCAGTGCAGCCTTCCCTGTGCCCATCAGCTCAGCCTTACCTGTGCCTATCAGCACAGTCTCGCCAGTGCCCATAAGCGCAGTCTCGCCAGTGCCCATCAGCGCAGTCTCACCAGTGCCCATTAGCGCAACTTTGCCAGTGCCTATCAGTGCAGTCTCACCAGTGCCCATCAGCGCAGTCTCACCAGTGCCCATCAGGACAGCTCTACAACAAGAATTGAGCAATCAAAGACAGCTGATCATTCAGTTTTCAGGTCCACTCTGAGCACAGAGCAGTGACTGTCAGTCACCATTCTGTGTCTGCCTCTCCAGCGCTCACTGTAGTTCGGGGCCATGAGGGAGGTGAGAGAGGCTAGCTCAGGCTCTCAGTGACTCGCTGAGAGGCTGAGCCAGCTGCAGGTTAGGCATTAGGGGCAGATCCTGACATCATTGTTGGGATCCCCGCAAAGTCTGGACTTGCTCTATGACACCAGCCGACAGTGAACTTTAGCCATCTGTTGGCTGAATCTGGCTCACAGAAATGCAGAACTAAGTGCACACCTGTGACCTACAGGATAAGTATTTCTGAAAGAGCTTTGGCCATACTTCTTTAACGATTCAATACCGCCTGTGGCCATCAGCACCACCTCGCCAGTGCCTATCAGCTCAGCCTCGCCAATGCCCATCAATGCAGCCTGATCAGTGTCCATCAGTGCAGCCTGATCAGTGCCCATCAGTGCAGCCTTCCCTGTGCCCATCAGCTCAGCCTTACCTGTGCCTATCAGCACAGTCTCGCCAGTGCCCATAAGCGCAGTCTCGCCAGTGCCCATCAGCGCAGTCTCACCAGTGCCCATTAACGCAACTTTGCCAGTGCCTATCAGTGCAGTCTCACCAGTGCCCATCAGCGCAGTCTCACCAGTGCCCATCAGCACAGCTTTGCCAGTGCCCATCAGTGCAGTCTAGCTAGTGCGCATCATCAGCACAGCCTTGCCAGTACATGCCATGGGGAGAGGAGAGCCGCCACCCGCCAGTTTACACAGAGCAGGGATCTACTGCTTCCTGGCATGGCCGCACTAAGTCCCACCTCCTGGTCCCAGAATTGGACCACTGTTAGAAGACTGCGCGGAGAGTTAATAGCATTTGATTGTTGTTTCCTCTAGTTCCTAGAGGAGCAACTCTATTTGAATTTCCTGCTTCCTATAGCAAGTGCTGTCTGATCTACAGCGTGTTCGTGAGTTCCTGTGACCTGTTTTTCTAGTCTTCCTGTATCTGTGACCCGGCTTGCCTGACCTCTGATTGAACCCTGCCTGTACCGACCCTCTGCCTGCCTACGACCACGTCTCTGCCTAACCCTCTTGTACCTCAGCTGCCCGCACGTTGCCGACCCTGCCTGTACCCAACTATCCGCTTGCCTGAACCACTTGTACCACACCGCCAACCCGTTACCGACCCAGCCTGAACCACCACCCTTCTACCTGCACGATTTCCAGTGGACCTTCACCTGCCACCTGTGACCTAGATCAGCCCTCATGCCGCCCTGTGCTCCAGAGCTCACTGTCTTCACTACCAGGGGCTCTTGAACCAGGGCCGCAAGTGAGGTTGCCCCCCCCACATAAGCCAGACTCAACCACCAGGTACGTGACAACCACTATGACGCTCATCATAGGAGCTGGTCCACTAGAGGCGGGACTTCGCCTGTCACTTGATCGTGCAGGGTAGTCCGGCCCGTATTGCCCCAAGTTCCTGGCCAACCCCAGGCTTGGGACTCGGGGCTAATAATTTTAAATGACAAATACCAGACCCAGGGCTTTTTGGGGGTCCACTCGGGGCTATAGCCCCCTTCAGCCTCCCCCCTGCTGATGCCACTGGGGTTAACCCAATTGTAGCAGTACAATTTCAGGGATACGTGTAAAAGAGGCTGCAGAGGGGATTAAGGTGCTCTCCTACATGCCATGTACTACACAATATTGAACTTTTCATAGGTGCTCCGAACAGAAACTTTTTAGTAGTGCAATACTGTCTTTAACAATTGCAAACAAATGCAAGGCAAGAATTAAAATCAAGGACTTAGATTATTACACTTGTTATGAAAGTTCCTCTGGTAATCCAGATACTGCCATTGATAATACTGATATTTTGCAGTTCTACTGGATCTGCACATTCAGTAATGAAGGGACACAGATGTCTGACTGGTGTAAAATGCTGGTTATGTATTCAGCACAATTTCCTGGAGGGAATGTGGCTTGTACATCACTAAATTGTCTGTCTCTTAAATTCCAGGCCAACCACATCACTGTCTGGGATGTGACTTTTTCTAGAAATAAATGCTTCTTTTTAAATTTAACAAGAGCAGTGAGCACTGACCATTACCAACTCTTAAGAGCTTAAAGTACATACTGAAATACTGAAGTACTCTACAGGAAATATACAGCACAGAGAGCGATGGGAAGAGGTGAAGTGTTTGGAATCTTATGGATCTCCGCAACAGATGAACAAACTGGGATTTTACCTAAACAGCCATGATTCACTTGATAGTAGAGCCCTGTGCAGAATTTCAAAATGTGGCCATGTAGGACAACATTTTAACACAAATAATTGCCAATTTATACTAAAATTGTTAGACCTCCATACACACTATACTACTTTTGTTGTCTGATTTCTTTTACCAAAACCATGTAGTGCAAGGGACTGCCTGATTGCATACAAACTGAAAATGTTATGGTTTGACCTCATATCATATGGTTTTGGTAAATCTGAAGGAAAACATATACAGAAAATTGTATAGTGTGTCATTAGAGAAATCGAGAGGCTATCACTGCTGGCCTCCTGATAATGCTATCTGATTGGCTGTGTGTGCATTTTATAAATCCATGTCATACTGGAACAAGCAGCAAATAAAAATTGGAAAAGGTCAGAATTTCTTACCGACAGTGACATAGCATTTCCAAAAGGTAATGTCAGCGATCACAGCCTACATATTTCTCTCAAGACAGTAGTTCATGCACTCCAGGGACTACTTTGAAAAGGTTCAGAGGGTACTTCTGCTTGTTAAAGTAAATTTATCAAAGCACTTAGAACTTTAGTGAAAAATAAATACAATAGTTATAAAAAGTGATTGTTTGTAGAACCTTTATATAACAATTGGAGGTATACAAAGCAGGTGGCATTTGCACTAAGTTTATGAGGAACAGCATGTAAGAAAGTTATACACAGACAGCCAACAGTGTAAGGCTGCTGGTAAACGGACGCTTAGAGGCATTTGGGTGTTTTTTTCAGCTGCCCCTGAACTTTCCTCTATGTCATCTTATCAGTACATTTACACAGGGTCGTTTAAGGTCGTTTCCAGGCAGTTGAATTTAAAGGCTTTTTTTGGAACACAAAAAAAATGGGTTCAGACTCCAGTTCAGAGGCATTTGAAAGGTCACACTGCTTGTAAACGCTGTTAAGCGCACCTAAACAAGGTAACTCGCATGTAGGACCGTTTCGTTTACAGGCGTTTCCATTTTTAAAAAAATATATATTTTTTAAAAACGCTCCTAGATGCGAATGCCGCAACACGCCTCTAAATGCGGCATGCAAAACGCGGCAAAACAGACGCCGGCTTATAGCTGTCAAAAAAATCGTTCAGGGGAGGTTGAACTAGCTTCCCGTGTAAATGGAGCCTTAGTGATGTACAGGGCAGCTTACAGAAAAAGTGGCATACTGAACATTGTACAGAGCTACATACAGGATGGTGTACAGAGTAAGTGATGTAAAAGATGATCAAAGTGATCCTCTGAAGACGTCACACAGACGTAACATGATAGCGTGGAGCCACGCTGCCGATGCCATATTCACTGACTTCACTTTCGTCATTGTGGAGCGCACAGCCATCTTTACGAGGAAGTGAATGTGCCATAGAGGGATATGGAGGCTGAAGGCTGGTTTATACCGATTTACACTGTAAGTGGAATGATTTGTTCTTTTATGGGATTTAATAAATGGAATTACACTATTGTAGTATTCTTTCTGATCTGTTAACCTAAGTGTGGAGGTGGTGAGGAGGTTACCAAGTGGACCAAGGACAGTGAATACCACAGTGAATTAACCATAAGGCTGGGTTCACACTATCCGACAAAAAAACGGTCCGACTTTGATCCTACACTGCTGTGCGATTTACGGTCCTACATAGGGTCAAAGTCGGACCGTTTGTCTGTGAACAGGAATCCGACTTTGATCCCTACAATGCCAGGCACTTAGTGCTCTGGGGATTTTGAAGGGGAACTCCACGCCATGACATCACCCGGAGGCCCCGCCCCATATGAGGTCACAGCTCCGCCCCCAGGATGTGACCTCATATGGGGCGGGCCTCCGGGTGATGTCATCTGGTGGCCACGCCCCATGCCAATATAAGGCACAGCACAGAGCGGAGAGGGCATTCGTGAAGGAGATCGCGTTGTGTCAACATGGGAAGAAGAAGAAGGAGAAGAAGAAGAAGAGAGGGAGGAGGACAGCGGGGAAGACTGGCAAAAGAGCAGAAGACGCCGCAGAGAAGAAGACCCCTCAGAAGATGAAAGACCCCGCAAAAGAGCCGAAGAAAAGAAGACACCGGAGAGGGGAGAAGACCGCCGTAGCAGATTTAATAAAATATTTTAAAAAGCTGTGTGTTTTTTTGTGTACATATTTCTTTCCAGGTAAATGGGTAGGGGTACGATGTACCCCATACTCATTTACCTAGGGTGGGGGGCCCGGCATCTGGGGGCCCCCTTGTTAAAGGGGGCTTCCAGATTCCGATAAGTCCCCGCCCGCAGACCCCGAAAACCACCGGCCAGGGTTGTCGGGAAGAGGCCCTTGTCCTCATCAACATGGGGACAAGGTGCTTTGGGGTGGGGGGCGCAGAGCCCTGCCCCAAAGCACCCATACTCCCCATGTTGAGGGCACGCGGCCTGGTATGGTCCAGGAGGGGGGGGCGCTCGCTTGTCCCCACCCCCTTTCCTGGCCTGCCAGGCTGTGTGCTCGGATAAGGGTCTGGTATGGATTTTGGGGGGGACCCCACGCTGTTTTTTCAGCATGGGGTTCCCCTTAAAATCCATACCAGACCAAAGGGCCTGGTATGCTCCTGGAGGGGGACCCCATGCCGTTTTTTTTTAAATATGGTGTGGAGTTCCCCTTCAAGATCCCCAGAGCACAAGTCGCATGCCAAAGTCGGATCAGTGAAGACACTGATCCGACTTTGATCTGACTTCAATGCCTTTCAATGGGCCAAAGTAGGATCAAACTCGGACAAAAGTAGTACAGGAACCTTCTTCAAAGTCGGTCCGACTTTGAAAAACACATGTCGGAGCAGCTAAGACGGCTCTCATAGGGAATCATTGTTTTTGTGACGTAATGCAACTTGTGCTCCTCATGTAGGTCCGAGAAACGGACTAGTGTAAACCCAGCCTAAGGGTCATCTTAATCTGGTGAGTGTCTCTCACAGAGGGTGTGGGAAGAAGCACAAGTGCCTTTATGGTTTGAAGTGAAGCATGATTGTAGATGAAATAAAGGAGTAATACGCACAGACTTTTTTTCAAAAGCACTTTATTAATAATTTGCACTGATAGCGGACTTACTTATTGTTTACATGCATAGCACTTTTTGGTATTGCAAAATATTTCAGCTTCATTTGGTTTTGTTATTGTAACTTGAAACATGTTTTATGTCCAATTTTGTTTGCACAGCAAATTGATTGCAATTTTTCACAGCAGATTCATTGACAGTATTGGCACTTTAAGTGGTATATGAATTGAGATTTTTATATACAGTATCTCATAAAAGTTAGTACACCCTCACAAAATTGAGAACACCCCTAAGTGAAAATGTCCAAATTGGGCCCAAAGTGTCAATTTTTTTTGTGTGACCACCATTATTTTCCAGCACTGCCTTAACCCTCTTGGGCATGGAGTTCACCAGAGCTTCACAGGTTGCCACTGGCATCCTCTTCCACTTCTCCATGACAACATCACAGAGCTGGTGGATGTTAGAAACCTTGCGCTCCTCCACTTTCCATTTGAGGATGCCCCACAGATGCTTAATAGGGTTTAGGTCTGGAGATATGCTTGGCCAGTCCATCACTTTTACCCTCAGCTTCTTTAGCAAGGCAGTGGTCGTCTTGGAGGTGTGTTTGGAGTCATTATCATGTTGGAATACTGTCCTGCGGCCCAGTCTCCAAAGGGAGGGGATCATGCTCTGCTTTAGTATGTCCCAGTACATATTGGCATTCATGGTTCCCTTAATGAACTGTAGCTCCCCAGTGTCAGCAGCACTCATGCAGCCCCAGACCATGACACTCCCACCACTTTCTTCTGGGAAGGCAACCATGCAGACCAAATTGATGCAGTGTGCAGTGTATGGTCTGAGCACTGATAGGCTGACCCCCCAAACCCTTCAATCTCTGCAGCAATGCTGGCAGCACTCATACATCTATTTCCTAAAGACAACCTCTGGATATGACGCTGAGCATGTGCATTCAACTTCTTTGGTTGACCATGGCAAGGCCTGTTCTAAGTGGAACCTGTCCTGTTAAACCGCTGTATGGTCTTGGCCACCATGCTGCAGCTCAGTTTCAGGACCTTGGAAATCTTCTTATAGCCTAGGCCATCTATATGTAGAGCAACAATTCTTTTTTTCAGATCCTCAGAAAGTTCTTTGCCATGAGGTGCCATGTTGAACTTCCAGTAACCAGTATGAGAGTGTGACAGTGATAACACCAAATGTAACACACCTTCTCCCCATTCATACCCGAGACCTTGTAACACGAATGAGTCACATGACACCGGGGAGGGAAAATGGCTAATTGGGCCCAATTTGGACATTTTCACTTAGGGGTGTACTCAATTTTCTGGCTATCGGTTTAGATATTAATGGATATGTGTTGAGTTATTTTGAGGGGACAGCAAATTTACACTGTTATACAACCTGTACACTCACTATTTTACATTGCAGCAAAGTGTCATTTCTTCAGTGTTGTCACATGAAAAGATATAATAAAATATTTACAAAAATGTGAGGGGTGTATTCACTTTTGTGAGATACTGTAGTTTTAGTTTTTGGTATAGTGGTGCAGGAGTAAGCGCTATCAATACCTAAGCACAAATTTTAATTATTGATGAAGCACATCAGTGACATACAGGACAGCATACAAAGTGTGCTGTACAGTGTAAGTAACATACAGAATGATATACTGAGTAAGTGATGTATTAGACAGTGTACAGAGTAAATTAGGTATAGGATTACAAAGAGCAAGTGACATACAGGATAGGGTACACAGAGCAAGTGACAAATAGGAGAGCTTACAGAGAAAGTGACATACAGGACAGTGTAAAGAGTAAACGACATACAGGATGGAGTACAATGTAAATTACATACAGGGCACCGTATAGAGTAAGTGACATACAGGGTGGCATACAATGATATACAGAATGGTGTACAAAATGAGTGACCTACAAGACAGTGTGCTAGACTAGGTGACGTACAGTAAATTAAACAAATTTTATCCTGTGTTGAGCCCTGATGAAGGGGGAGCGGTGTTGCCCTCAAAACAAATTGGATGTTTTTGTATGACTCTTTTTATCAATAATTAAAATTATCCTTTCTTTTTTTTTTTCTTTTTTAGGCTATTCTATGCCCATAGAGGGAAGCCTTGCTGTGTGCAAACCGTTTTGTCAAAACTATTGCGCTTGTTTGAAGTTTTCCCATATCTGACTACACTTGCAAGTTCTAAAGTTTCCAGCTCCTCTTTGAGAATGTTCTCCATACAGGACAGTATACAGAGTAAATGAGGTACAGAGCAGCATACAGTGTATTGTTTATATTTTAAGTGGACTCATTATTGGCTTTAGGTTGGGTGTCTTCCCCCTGTACTGTACTGTACTCACGTAAACAGGTTAAGATAGCCATATAGGCTTTGTCCTGGCCGGGAGGGTAGGAGTTAATGCCTTTCCCAGTTCTTTGGTCTTCTGGAGGGTTCTTTTCTGGGTCTGGCCCACTAATCCTGTGAATGTATAAATAAGAGACAGTGGCTCAAAGCAGAGAGTGGGGAAGACGGTAGTTAGTAGAGAGTCACGCATAAAGCATGCAAGAGCCCCTTAGAGGTCCGGAGCCCGCATCAGATCCGATGACTGTAAGTCAGAACCCAGGGTTCACCCCAAAGGCACCAGCTATGGAAGAATGCTTCTGTTGGTTACACAATCACTACCTTTGCAGGTACGCTGGGGCAGCACACAGGCTGTAGCTACAGTTAGGGAATTAGCAGCTTGCTTTAGGGGCACCCTAGCCGAGCCGCTGCTCTGTGTGTCCATTCAGTTTTTCAGGCTGACCTGATTGGACCATCCCTTGCCCTCTATGGAGCAGCAGATGTAAATAGGCATGTGTCGATTTACATCGGCCGACATCCAATCCAATCCTATCCTAAAAACAGACACATGGGGGATCCGTTCCAAATTCATCTGGCGGGACGGATCAGATGACAGCGGGACGTAAATGGATAGGCAGTCTGTTTACATCCAACCTCCCATAGGGGACAATAGGCTGTGTCTGTCATCCGCCTGCTCAGCAGGGATCAGCAGACAGATTCCCCGCTAAGCAGCCCGTGTGAAAGATCCTTTAAGGGAAAGGTTTATACTTAGGAGGTATATACAGTACTGTATATACATTTAAGACAATTGTTTCACTGGTTATTTGGCACAAGCGTTGTTCAATGTGGTTTTAATCTAAATAGAAAACTTATAGTGGTGTAAGTTTGAACAGCTGCTCTGGATTTTGTATTTATACTTTCATTTATTACATTATTAATCTTAGCAGAGTAGTGTGTCTACAATACATCAGCTGCGGCATGAACAGTTGCAGATAGTGACAACGTTTGGCATTTAAGAAAGCGAACTGCAAGACTTTATATGTGCATCCTATGTTATTCATTGTAAGTTTGACAACACAGCTAACGCTTTAATAAATATGAAAGTGGGAGATAAGTGTCACCTGATTCAGTTTGCTAGAAGTCTTGCTCTAGCCACACAATGGGGAAGATTTACTAAAACTAAAGTATGCAAAATCTGGTGCAGCTCTGCACAGAAACCAATCAGCTTCCAGGTTTTATTGTCAAAGCTTAATTGAACAAGCTGAAGTTAGAAGCTGATTGGCTAGCATGCACAGAGGCACCAGATTCTGAGCGCTCCAGTTTTAGTAAACCCCCGAGCCTGGTATAATATATACGGTATATACAGGGAGTGCAGAATTATTAGGCAAGTTGTATTTTTGAGGAATAATTTTATTATTGAACAACAACCATGTTCTCAATGATTCCAAAAACTCATTAATATGTTTTTATGTTGAACGGATTATTAAGACGTGAGGGACATATATGGCATATATAATATGGTCCGAGCCCCCAAATGATTTTGACCTCGCGAGTCTTAGACCACGGAGACACGTACGATCGGTTAGTCGAAGATTGAAGTCGAACAAGTTAATTCGAAACTGTTATTTTGGACCTTCGACTAACCAAAGACACGTCTCGACGTGGTCTAAAACGTATGAAATCAAAATCATTTAGAAGGGGTAACACACCGATCTCGTTCTGAAGATCGTTTGACTTAGTCCACTGTGAATAGAGGGTGAAAGTATAA
>BLSH010022783.1:1109621-1126948 GCA_018402905.1 Glandirana rugosa
CGCTTGACTTTTCTCAGTTCACGGGCAGTTATTTTGCGCCTTGGTTTTTCCACACGCTTCTTGCGACCCTGTTGGCTATTTTGAATGAAACGCTTGATTGTTCGATGATCACGCTTCAGAAGCTTGGCAATTTTAAGAGTGCTGCATCCCTCTGCAAGATATCTCACTATTTTTGACTTTTCGGAGCCTGTCAAGTCCTTCTTTTGACCCATTTTGCCAAAGGAAAGGAAGTTGCCTAATAATTATGCACACCTGATATAGGGTGTTGATGTCATTAAACCACACCCCTTCTCATTACTGAGATGCACATCACCTAATATGCTTAATTGGTAGTAGGCTTTCGAGCCTATACAGCTTGGAGTAAGACAACATGCATAAAGAGGATGATGTGGTCAAAATACTCATTTGCCTAATAATTCTGCACACAGTGTATATAGAGATACAGTTGTGCTCATAAGTTTACATACCCTGGCAGAATTTAAGATTTCTTGGCCGTTTTTCAGAGAATATGAATGATAACACAAAAACATTTCTTTCACTCATGGTTAGTGTTTGGCTGAAGCCATTTATTATCAATCAACTGTGTTTAATCTTTTTAAATCATAATGACAACAGAAACTACCCAAATAACCCTGATCAAAAGTTTACATACCCTGGTGTTTTTAGCCTGATAACATGCACACAAGTTGACACAAAGGGGTATGAATGGCTATTAAAGGTAACCATCCCCATTTGTGATCTGTTTGCTTGTAATTAGTGTGTGTGTATAAGAGGTCAATGAGTTTCTGGACTCCTGACAGACCCTTGCATTTTTCATCCAGTGCTTCATTGACGTTTCTGGATTCTGAGTCATGGGGAAAGCAAAAGAATTGTCAAAGGATCTGCGGGAAAAGGTAGTGGAACTGTATAAAACAGGAAGGGGATATAAAAAGATATCCAATGAATTTAAAATGCCAATCATCACCAAACTCTAATCAAGAAGTGGAAAATGAAGGGTTCTGTTGAAACCAAACCACGGTCAGGTGGACCAACTAAAATTTCAGCCACAACTGCCAGGAAGATTGTTTGGGATGCAAAGAAAAACCCACAAATAACTTCAGGACTCTCTGAAAACATGTGGTGTAGCTGTTTCAAGATGCACAATAAGGAACCACTTGAAGACAGATGAGCTGCATGGTCGAGTTGCCAGAAGGAAGCCATTACTATGCAAATGCCACAAAGTATCGCGCTTACAATACACCAAACAGCACAGAGAAAAGCCTCAAACCTTCTGGCAGAAAGTTATTTGGAGTGATGAGACCAAAATTGAGCTTTTTGGCCACAACCATAAACAATACATTTGTAGAGGAGTCAACAAGGCCTGTGAAACACAGAGGTGGACACTTAACCTTCTTAAATAATAAATGTCCCCTAATGCACCAGCAAATAGGCAATATTTCAAATTCGGAAACAGTACTGATAGGGAAAATAAAGATGAATCCTCCAAAGATATAAGGGGTATGCGCTTACCAGATTTTGGTAGATACATGGCAAAGTATATCCAGAGACCAAACGCCCCCAACTCGATCCACGTATCCTCCGTGTGGGTTCACTCATCCATAGATCTCCACTGGTATAGATCAATCCAGTCATGTCCTTTTTTTTAAAGTTCTCTCCAGCCAGAATTCCTGGAAGCTAGATTTTCGCCTCTCTGGTGCCTGGTCTGCCAAACAACGTGCGAGGTTAAGGTGGACCCTCACAAGCCTCTTGAAGACTTGCAACTGGCAGCTTTGCAGGTCATCATTGTGACCTGTAATGTGACCATGTTCTATCCTGGAGTTTCCTCTCTTTATGGTTACGTCCTATTGCTGGATCCTGGACTGGATTGATCTATACCAGTGGAGATCTAGTGTCTTCAAGTGGTTACTTATTGTGCATCTTGAAACAGCTACACCACATGTTTTCAGAGAGTCCTGAAGTTATTTGTGGGTTTTTCTTTGCATCCCAAACAATCTTCCTGGCAGTTGTGGCTGAAATTTTAGTTGGTCCACCTGACCGTGGTTTGGTTTCAACAGAACCCTTCATTTTCCACTTCTTGATTAGAGTTTGGTGATGATTGGCATTTTCAATTCATTGGATATCTTTTTATATCCCCTTCCTGTTTTATACAGTTCCACTACCTTTTTAAGGGCATACCCCTTATATCTTTGGAGGATTCATCTTTATTTTCCCTATCAGTACTGTTTCTGGATTTGAAATATCGCCTATTTGCTGGTGCATTATTGGACATTTATTATTTAACATTTCTGCACATTTCCCTATGGCTATTTTGGACTTTTAAATACCTTTCTGGCGCTGCCTTTTTTCTGCTATGTGATTTATACAAACTGATCTTTTTGTTGTGCGAGCTGCCAGTAGTCATATTCTTTCTTCTTATTTTGGTTCTTTTAAATACATTTTTTTGGGTAAGCGTGGGATTACTTAACCTTCTTGTCTTTCAGAAATATACTTCTCAATTTTAGCCTATATCTCCAGGTTTTCTTTTTTTCACAGAATGTATATATTTGTATACCATTTTGAAATTTAATATGAACAATTTGTTTTTCAGCTCAGAACTTTCTTTTTTATTTACATTAAACATTTTCTTTTATGATTTATCATATCCAAAACTTTGAGGGAACTTTTAGAAGTGTACATGCCACATGATTTTTTTTTTTACATTTATACAAGCTTCTCATTTACATTCTCTGATCATATAAAACTTTTTTTAAAAAACATCTTACCAGTTTTTTGATGCAGTGTCTGTATCAGCTCTTTTTTCAGGCTTGACAGTGCTCATTCACTCTACTATATCAATCAAGGAGCAGCATTGTTACTCTAGGAGAGTAGACGTGCCAGAAGACTAAGAACATTGCACATCTCATCTCCATAAAACGTGAAGAAATGTGCATACATTACTGAGATGTACTTTTCTTTTGCTTTTTTTATTTTTCCCAGTCATACCCTCTAACAGTCCCAATGAACAAAACGGAGGGTTTCTTTAATTTGTTGGGTGTTTTGCTTTCTAAAATTCAATTTTTGTAAGCTCTCTGTTCAGTATTTTTCCAAACACCAGTTCAATTGTTAGAAAATTGTGATTATTCTTACCCATATGTTGCCAGATTCCAATATTTTGTATGTTATATGATGGATCAGAAATAAACAAATCTTCCTGAGCTTTATCCATTGGTTGGTTCAACCACAATTCAAGATAACTGTCTTGTAATGTGGATTAAAATTATTTACTAGAACAATTAGCTTCAGTGTCCATGTTGTTTTTTGGATAGTTGAAATCACCCAACAGTTGCAAAATTCAATAGATCAAATACTGTAAGTACCCAGTTTCTGCTTTCTGCTTTTTCAGCATTTGAACTTCAACAATGTTAATTTTGTTAAGAAACTGTTCGGGCTCATTCACTCCAATGCATTGTTGTAATTAATGTGTTACAACACCACACTGCAAAGCAACATACACACAAACTCACTGTAACTTTGTCCTGCATGGTCTGTAACAACTATTCAAATTCATAACCTCTTTCCTTTTTTACTGTGAGGAAGATATGCGATACTGACATACCGCAGTTACAGTAGTTGAAAGCAAATAAAGACAATTTTCCACAATTATCCAGATCACTGATCCATCCTTGAATAAGACTGGATAAAAAACTCAACAAACTACATGAACATTCTGTGGTTGATTCATATATCCTGCTAGCGATGAAATTATGTATATCAATATAGCTGCTTTGCCTCAGAACCTGTAGATATTGACAATTGTCCTTCATGTTTAACTTTATCCACACTACAAAGTAATTTACCTCGCATTGTACAGTATTCACATGGCAGATGCTTGCTTTCAGTATACCCTTGATTTTGAGGTCTCAAATACCAAAGTAAACAGAAAATGAGGCGTAGCAGTAAGCAATAAAAATGTCCTAGCCCAGTGGTGTTTGCACTGCACATTTACTTCTAATCTAAGTAAATCTAATTATTATTTAACCACTTGGCCACTGGGCACTTAAACTCCCTTAACAACCAGACCAATTTTTTGTCCTTTTTTTCACATAAATAGAGCTTTCTTTTGGTGGTATTTAATCACCGTTGGGTTCTTTATTTTTTGCGCTATAAATGAAAAAATAACGAAAATTTTCTTAATTTCTGTTATAAAATTTTGCGAATTAGTAATTTTTCTTCATAAATTTTGGCCAAAATTTATACTGCTACATATCTTTGGTAAAAAAAAACACCCCAAAATAAGTGTATATTATTTTGTCTTTGTGAAGGTTATAGAGCAGTGGTTTTCAACTCCTGTCCTCGGGACCCACTAGCAGGACAGGTTTGCAGGATAACTGAAATGCATCACAGGTGATATCATTTGCTGCTTAGTGATTGCAGTATTCTAGTCTGCATCTCCCCAAGGTAATACTTAAAATCTGGCCTGTTGGTGGGTCCTAAGGACAGGAGTTGAGAACCACTGTTATAGAGTCTACAAGCTATGGTTCCAATGACTGAAAATTGATCACACCTGATGCACTGATGGCCTATCTCCTTTCTTGAGACCCTAACAAGTCAAGAAAGTAAAATACCCCCCAAATGACCCCTTTTTGGAAAGTAGACTTTCTAAAGTATTTAGTAAGAGGCATGGTGAGTTTTTTGAAGTTGTCATTGTTTCCCACAATTCTTTGTAAAATGAAGATTTTTTCTTTTTTTTCACAAAATTGTCATATTAACAGGTTATTTCTCACGCACAGAATATGCATAGCACAAATTACACCTCAAAATACATTCTACTACTCCTCCTGAGTATGGCGATACCACACGTGTGAGACCTTTACACAGCCTGGCCACATGTAGGGAGCGCCATTAGGCAATCTAGGGACATAAATGTCCCATTTTGAAGGTCATGGAGCACCAGGACAATGGAAACGCCCAAAAAATGACCCCATTTTGGAATTAAACGCCCCAATGTGTATTCTAAGAGGCATAATGAGTCTTTTGAACATGTTATTTTTTCCACAAGTTTTCGGAAAATGTGAGAAGAAAATGAAAATGCTTTTTTTTACACAAAGTTGTCCATTTATACAATATTTCTAACACACAGCATGTACATAGCAAAAATTACACTCCAAAACATATTCTGCTACTTCTCCTGAGTACGGTGATACCACATGTGTGAAACTTTTCCACAGCCTGGTTACATAATGAGGCCCAACATGCAGGGAGCACCGTCAGGTGTTCTAGGGGCATAAATTTCAAATCTAATTTGACTACCTATTACACTATTATGAGGCACTGTAGTGGCATGGATAGGCACTGTAGTGGCATGGATGGGCATGGTAGGGGCATGGATGGGCAGTGTAGTGACATGGATGTGTCATGGATGAGAACTGATGTGGTATGGATGAGCATGAATGAGGCACAAATGAGCCATGGATGGGGATGGAAAGGCATTAATGGGGGTGACTGAGCATGGATGGGGATGACGGAGCACGGATGGGGATGACTGAGCATGGATGGAGATGACTGAGCATGGATGGGGATGACTGAGCATGGATGGAATGACTGGGCATGGATGGGGATGACTGAGCACAGATGGGGGTGACTGAGCACGCATGGGGATAGATGAGCAGGGATGGGGATGGCTGAGCATGGAAGTGGATAACTGAGCATGAATGGGGATGACTGAGCACGGATGGGGATGGATGAGCATGGATGGGATGACTGACTATGGATGGGATGACTGAGTGTGGATGGGGATGGATGAGCACGGATGAGGATGACTGAGCACGGATGGGGATGGGTGAGCATGGATGGGGATGACTGAGCACAAATGGGGATGACTTAGCAGGGATGGGGATGGGTGAGCACAGATGAGGATGGGTGGGCACGGATGGGGATGACTGAGCACGGATGGGGATGACTGAGTATGGATGGGGATGACTGAGCACGGATGGGGATGGGTGAGCATAGATGGGGATGACTGAGCACGGATGAATGGGTGAGCACAGCTGGGTGGGTGAGCATAGATGGATGGATGGGTGAGCATGGGTAGCTGGGTGAGCATGGGTGGCTGGATGAGCATGGATTGCTGGGTGAGCACGGATGGCTGGGTGGGTGAGCATGGATAGCTGGGTGAGCATGGATGGCTGGGTGAGCATGGATAGCTGGATGGGTGAGCATGGATGTCTGGATGGGTGAGCATGGATGGCTGGCTAGGTGAGTATGGATGGCTGGCTAGGTGAGTATGGATGGCTGGGTGAGCATAGATGGCTGGCTGGGTGAGGATGGCTCGATGGGTGAGCATGGATGGCTCACTGGGTGAGGATGGCTGGCTGGCTGGGTGAGCATGGATGGATGGATGGGGGGCTGCTGCCTGGCACTTAGCAGCGCTGTGGGCACTTCAGATCCTCTGCCCACAGTGCTGCTGCATTGATCTCTCCTCTCACGCTGCACCGATCGGTGCAGAGAGAAAAGCCGTAACTTCCACAGGCTTGTTTACATCTGATTGCTTCGTCATTTGACAGAGCGATCACATAGTAAAAGGCCACTGCGGATGACCCGGCTGTCACGGATGTTCCTGGGTGCGTGCCGCCCTCCTGGGGTTAAGCAACCACCCTGTAGCCGTCATTTGGCTATGGGCCGGTTGTTAAGCAATTAAGCAGATTTCCATAGCATTTTATTATTTATTCGGTTTATTTATTTATTTATTACAGATATTTATATAGTGCCGTCAATTTACGCAGTGCTTTACATATACAGTACATTGTACATTCACATCAGTCCCTGCCCTCCTGAAGCTTACAAGCTAAGGTTTCTAACACACATTCATACACATGCAATACTAGGGGCAATTTAGACAGGAACCAATTAACCTACCAGCATGTCTTTGGAGTGTGGGAGGTAACTTGAGTACCCGAAGGAAACCCCTGCAGGCACAGGGAGAACGTGTAAACTCTGTGCATTTAGTGCCATGGTTGGGATTTGAACCAACAGCCCTAGTGCTGCTAGGTGGAAGTTCAGTTTTAAAATTCCTCATAAATGAATTGTACATAATATTTGTATATATTATAACAGTATGGTAGATGGTACAGAAACAGATAGACATATTGAAAAAACATGTTTAGTGAAACCACTCAAGTTTTAGGAATTTTAAAGAGGTATGAAATGTCTTGAGAGAATACCCAGCGCAAAAAGCAAAGAATTAAGCTTAGAAAAGGAGGGGTGGTGCAGACTCCAACTCAAGGGGAGTCTATAAGAAGTAGAAGAGAAAAAAAGGGGGGAGGAAAGAGTTACACTATCACAAACGTATCATAGAATCACCCCTACAGGTAACCTTAATTTAAAACCAAGGTATGGAGATGCCAGTGCTGACATGGAAAGAAACTAGGCTCTTAGAGCATTTGCTTGTATTGGAAGGAGCATTTAAATTCTTCCCAATAGTACCATTTTTTATTTTGGTCGAAGATCTTGTCTCTGAGGGCCACTGTAATGTCTTCCATCTCTTGATAGTCATTCACTTGGGCAAACCATTGTCTCAGGGTTTGGGATTACCAGGGGCTGAGGATATACGCCCTGGCCAGTGGCAAATCTAGGCATTCTTTCACCCAGGGCAAAGACTCAGTTTGATGCTGCACATGTACCGTGAGGGCCTACACAATCATCACAGGTGAGATTTGACAGCACCCCTCCTAATCCATTGAGGAGGTGAGGCTTGAAATTGCCTCATTCTACAGTCATGGCTGCCTTATTAAAGGCCCGCTGGGCAGTTTTGTTGCAGCAGTGCCACAAAGGTGAAGAATAAATACCATTTTTTCATGCCTCACCTCTAGTCAGTGCCATCTTAACAGCATCATGGACCCATGGGCACAGTAATGTACTGAGGCGCCTAGCAGGGAGATGGTGACCTTGGGCGTGCTAAGCGTGCCCTGGCAAACATTGAGCATGGCAAAATTATGCTACATATTGTGCTACATATTTAGTCTGATTAAAAACAACACAACCAGGAAATTATCACAAATTAAACTCACCCGCTGTACACACTGTCCAACCCTCTCTATACACTGCTCCCCTATATACACTGACCTTCTTTTCCTCTTAAATTTTAAATTTTAAAAACATATTTACTTTTTTATTTTTTTACCTATTTCATTTTTTTTTTCACATCGCTGTTGGGGGGCCTTTAGTGAGATATCAGGGGTCTAAACAGACCCCTGATGTCTCACTTTGGGGACAGAGAAAGGGACTGGGGACATAGATTCCCCAATCCCTTTCTCTGCAGTCTTAGCTGCACTGGAGATGAATGAATAGGAAGCTGTCTAAGACTTCCTGTTCTTTCACAAACTGAAACATCGTAAATACAGTTTACTATGCTTCAGGCATGAATGAACATAGTAAGTGATTAGCACTAAGGGGCCGTAAGTATGATATATGGACCGCCCTATCCCCTTCCCCCACTCTCTATCTTAATATCCTGGCTTGGTCCCCTGGAAGAGCGGCACACGGCATATCCCTACCTTCTCTGGCGGGATGGCATCACATGTTGCCAGAGGGCATAAGGGGCAGGTAATCGCCCAACCAAGCGGTGTTTACCATGCAGTACATGCACAACACTTAGTGGGGAAGGATGCCGGAGTCAAGACTGGTGGCCCAAGGCTGACCCCCCGGAAAGAAGATGGGCAAGAAAAAGGAATTAAAGGATGGAGTGTGCTTGATGCCCCCTGATGGGGGTGGATAGCACTACAACACAAATAATTTTTGTATACAATATATAAACATATTCAAATATGCATAATATACAGATATACATAGCCTATATCTAACAAAAAAGGGCATAAATGTCATGTGTATAACTAAATATACATATGACCACTTATGTTATACTGTGGAAGGAAAAGAAGAATGGGTAACATTAATGTGGGCTATAGAAAAAATTACAACAGTAGGAAAAAGACTAAAAAGGGGGCCTGCAAACAAGAAGAGAGGTAAAGGGCTTTTTTTCTCTGTTTCAAAAAGATCCTGCAAAAAAAGCCATCAAGAAATGGCGTAAAATGTATGGTTTTATTTAAACCAGGGGGAAAGGTTGCTGCAAGTCTATGAATCCATCTCTGTTCACATTGAGGTACCTTTTTATTCCAATCCCCACCACGAGGGGTGGGGTGTACCCTATCCAAGATAAGAAAATGGATCTTGGGGAATTTCCCATTGTGTATGGTTGCCACATGGTGTCCCAACTGTAAATCAGGGTTGCATGCTTTCATACTTGAGGCGGTATGCCCTTTTGCAAAACGTCTGCATTGTTTTGCTGATATAGAAGCAACCACATTCACAGGTTAATAGGTAAATTACTCCTATGGTTTCAATTAGCGTAATGATGTGGTTGAAAGGTGCTGCTATTAGGCAGTGTCACGTTTTTCTCTGTTCTCACATATTGGCAATAATGACAGTCCCCACATCGAAAGGTACCAGGATATTTGCATGATCATTGCCCTTGAATTCACCATGTCAATCTCTAATTGATTTAGCTTGTCTATAATTAATGGCTGGTTTCTCTGATACAAAGGGATTGATAGTGGGGTCCATGCTCAGAAGATGTCAGTATTTATTAATAATGGTCCTAACCTGTGAATGTGGGTTCATATATCAGGTAATGATGCAAATTTGATCTTGAGAATTAGGGCTTATGGAGTCAAAAAGTTAAGCCTGTCTCCTTTTAAGCCAGATTCTCTTGTATGCTTTCTTTGGTCAAGAGGAAGAGTAACCTATTCTATCCCTGAGTTTGGCCGCCACCTCCCGAAAAGTGCTCTCAGTGGAACAATTTTGCCAAAGGCGCAGCTATTATTTATTTGATTATATTCAGAGCGCTGGAAGCATAGCTGCAGGAAAAAACCTATGCACATAGGCTGCCAATCCTTCCACACTGCAGGAAAAAGGGCTGATTGCAGCAGACATAGGAGGACATCCTATGAGCAGGGTAAACAGCGACAGCAAATTTAAGTGTGGAATCTTGCTGCCCTTCGCCAAATCAGGTCCCTCAAAAAAAAAAAAAAAGACAGGCAAGCTTATAATGGGTGGTAGAGGTGCTACCACATAAGGAGGTAATAGGTGCTGAGTTGAGCATTGCTAAGTTGCTAAGTTGACCTCCACCTCTTCCTCCTCCTCATCCCCCTCCTACTATCTCCACTCCTCTTCCCCTTATTCCTTTACCTCTTCCTCCTCCATCTCCTCTTCCTTCTATTTAATTATGGCTTTTTATTAAAGGCTCTGGGCAGCCTTTCTCAACCAGGGTGCTATGGGGCCCATCCACCAAGATATAATTAGAGATCCAAGGTTTCCATATTTTAAAAAATTTGGTAATCTTGTCATCCAATGTGCCTACCCATCTTCTCATATATCATACATAGGTTTACATTAGAGCAAAAGTGTAGGTGATAGGTGGATTATAGCAGTGCTAGAGAAAATGGTTACTCAATATGTTAAAATTCCAAACTTTTAATTACTATATTTAAAAAGACATATGTAATAAAAACACAGTATTATCACAGTACATATCCACAATCTGTATAATCACAACAAGTTTGTTCAGTGTCAAGTTGTTTCCATCGTGTCATATGCCGACATGTTTCGCCAGTCATGGCTTCCTCGGGGGATATTTTGAAGACACAGAAGTTTAGACCAGATTAACACCGAATTGTCCCTGTTGGCCGCCCAGACATGGAGGTATAGCCAGGCATGACTGCAGGAGACATATAGAGGCTAAGATGTGGATAATACTGATAAGGAATAGACCAGGAACCCAGTAAGTACACTTTGGGGAACTGGAGAAAGTGCAGGAAAGGGCAGCCAATCTGATAAGAGGCATGGAGGAGCTCAGCTATGAGGAAAGATTAGAAGAGCTGAATTTATTATTTTATTTAGAGGAGATTAAGGGGGGATATTATCAACATGTACAAATACATAAGTGGTCCATATAGTGATCTTGGTGTTGAGTTATTTCATATCCAAATACAGAAAGGTTTCTTCACAGTTAGAGCTGTGAAAATGTGCAACAGACTTCCTCCAGATGTGGTTCTGGTCAGCACCGTAGATTGCTTTAAAAAAGGACTGAATTCTTTCCTTAATCTACATAACATAACTGGCTACTAACATAAGTAAGTAAAGTTGATCCAGGGAAATTCCGATTGCCTCTCGGGGGATCCGAAAGGAATTTTTTTCCCCTGCTATAGCAAACTGGATCATGCTTTGCTGGGTTTTTTTTCCTCCTCTGGATCAACTGTGGGTGAAGGCTTGTGTAAATGGGATTGTATGGTTATATATATTTTTTCTTTTTTTTGGTTGAACTAGATAGACTTGTGTCTTTTTTCAACCTGACTATGCAACTATATTGAGTAAACATTTTCTCTAGCACTGCTATAATCCCCCGACCACCTACATCTTTGCTCTAAATCATTAATATGGGGATGATGTGCAAATGTTTGATCTGCAATCCTTTCCAAAAACAGGTTAACGTTAGTTTTAATTTCCCCAAAGGGATTGTGTTTTATTTCCAGGCACTTGCAATGATCTGGTTTGCTGCAGTGAAAATGAAGGAGATCAAACAGAATTCTGTCCTAGATTATTTACTTTTCTACCTAACAGGGTCTCTATCGGGTGCTTCCGCAGGGGTCTGTCTAAACCGGTATAAATGAGTTGTTAGGTCAAAGACCAGAAATGATGGCTGTTAGGGCAATCCCACCAAATATATCTGAAACTACCGACCTCTAAGCAGCTCATAAAACAGGCAGAAGGATATCATGTTTGGTAAAAAGTAAGGTTCTAAGTACCAAGGCATTAGCTTTATAATTTTTTTGATAGCTAAGACATTGATAAGACTCTGACTAATTTAACCATATATCCTGCTCATCTTCCCGAGACAAATGAATCTCAGGGTCAGAAGCCAACTGAACATATAACCAGATGATAAGGACACACAAGATGTTAGAAGCAATGGGTAGACAGTGAAAATAATTCCTGGAGTGTGAATGATTGTGTTACAAAAATTATCAAATAAAGTAAGCTGTAAAGGAGTATAAGAGTAGTCAAGCAGGCAAGACATGTAATGTTTGAATGTATCGAAAAATCTCTTTAGGTATATTATACAATTCTTTGAGAGATTCAAAAAACTTAAAGTGGTTCTAAAGTCAGAATGCATAAAGATAAAAACCTTCAGTGTACAGCAGCCCCCCTCAGCCCCCTTAATACTTACCTAAACCCCACCTCAATCCAGCGATGTTGCACGAGAGCCTCAGCTGTCGGGGACTCCCCCTCCTCATTGGTTGAGAAAAATGGGTTACCTAAAAAGGAGGATAAAGCAATGTGAGTAGATAGGATTCCTCACCATTTTATTCAAAACTAAAAAAGAAAGGTTTTTCCTTTATTTATATTTTAAGGGATATATGCATAAATAAGGAAAAGGGGAATTTTACTTTATCCAATTAATTAATGTTAAAGTAACAAGCCACACAGCAACAACTTTATCCCTAATGCCTAGTACACACGGTTAGAAAATCAGATGCCAAAAATTGCTTTTCAAAGCGATCATACATTAATCTGATCATTAGTACACAGCTTTCGAGAGTCGATCACAACAGTTCATCCAACAATATCCAATGGGACAAGCAAGAACATTTTTCTTGTACGATACCAGATCGTACGGTTTTCATTAAATCAGTACAGTATTCATTCCAAACAAATCAGACGATCAAGACCACGTATGCATTGAAACAAAAGAATGTGTTATAATACAATACAACACATTACATCACTTCCCAAGTTGTATTTTGTCATGCGAGAATTTTTGTAACTTTAGTAACCTCTTCATTTTCAATATGAGACTAGCATGCAACAAAAAAATGGATGATTATTTGTCCGATAAACTCATCGTGTGTACGAGGCATAAAAAACTGAAGACTTTGAGAGCGATCTGCCTAAATTTTGCATGGAGACATATTTTATCCACAAGTGTGATGGGTGCTTGATGACCATATGTATGGGTTTAAGTAACTGTGCACATATGAGTACAAACTTACCTTAAGGCTGGATTCACACCATTGCGGTGCGAATTCCAGCCTGTCTGCTGCTGAGAAGGGGCGGAGCCGCCATTCGGCGGCTCATGTCCGTTCTTGCAGCGCATCAGCTGCTCGGGGAGGGAGGGGGGGTGCAGCGAGGAGGGTTAAAATCCCTGCAAAATCGCTGTTCAATGCGGAGCACATCTCCGTGTTAGATGCGCTCCCATTGAACTCAACAGGCTGGGAATTCGCACCGCATTGCACAAAAATCGTGTGCGGTTTTTGTGCAATGCGGAGTGCGAATGCACCGCACATATGTGAACCGGACACATTGAAAACAATGTGTTTTCAAGTGTCCTGCGAATTGGATGCGGTTTAAGCCGCATCCAATTCGCATAGGTGTGAACCCAGCCTAATTGAAAACTGAAAAAAAACATTTGTCTGGTCTCTATATCAGAATCACTAGCACACAATAAAGCAGTCTCTCCTTTCTTTTCTTCTTCTCTTTTTCCCATTGCAATTTTTGGAAGATATTTTTTAAATGAAGCTTACCTGATTAAACACCTGCCCCTTCCTCTTCTATTCTGAGTGTTGCTGCACAGAAGAATAAAAGACACTAGTATTAAGTCAAATTCAGGTACTTACATAAGTTTTATTAAAAACAAAACATTTAAAGATTTAATGAGTACTGACCTATATTCATTTGTGTCTTTAATATCTGCCTGGTGTATTTTTAGTGACCAAATCTGCATAACAGTGATTTGCCATTTTATTATATTTTTTGCTTAAACTTTATCAGGAACTCTTTTTTTAAGACTTTGCTGAAAGATAACTTGGAAATGTAAATGTAAATTGCTGTGTATTATGCAATTCTAATCCTAATTATGTTTATTATTACGAAATCCTTCAGCAATCAGAACTTTGAGGCCTTTTAAAAAGCGATTTTCTCAAAGCAGCTTTCGGTCTAGATCATATTGCAAAAATTCAAACATTCTTTCTTCTGGTCTAAAGGCACAGCTCCATGCAACCAGATGAAAAAAAAATCTTTTATAGAAGACTTTACACTATGGTTGTATTTACACAGCAACAGAGAGCTGCCACATCGATTCACCACTGCAACAGTTCTTTGTTGTCGACTGTGGTAGGGGGCAGTGTTGTGTGTGATTCAGCGCATCACACGGCTCCCTTTTTCTTTCTTTTTTGTTTTGTACTAACTTTATTTGAAGTGTACAAAACATACACTTCATTCATGTACAGCAGTGCGATGCGCTGTGTGGCTGTACATTGCCATGCGATTTGGCACGGTGCACTGCGATAAAATGCAGCATATCTGCATTTTGTCAAAGCAGCCCTAGGCTGCATTGCAGTGTGAATGGGACATTTTGGAAACAACAGTTTGCTGTGTGCCCCTGTGGTGACAGACGTTTTACCATAGGATAAAATGTCTGTTACCGCATACACTGTGAATTCACCCTGAAACTAGACAAAAGTGTTACATTAAAGGAAAACTATGGTCGCAGTACACACTTTCATTTTCTAACAACAGCATTGTAATAACAATACAAACAATAGTTATTATTGACAACCCAATACAAGATTACTTGAAAAATGTCCTTTCAAAGATCTCTGATGTGAAGATGTCTCCTGGTCTCTTGGTAATGACTGACTTCTCTTCCTTATAGTGGATCATTCCTCATGACAGGGGTTTTGAGGCAGCAGGGCATTATTTAATCATTTCTCCCTGAAAAAACTTGGAACTGCTAATGTTTGCAATGAAGCACAATTAATTATGGTATGTGGTGGGGGGGGGGGCGCTTCTCCCTTGAGAGAACAGACATCACAATGGGTGCAAAATGCGCCCCTCCTTTGCCAATGTATATATAGCAAGGCAGGAGGACTTCATGTGTCATACATTAACTGTGGAAATGTGATGCTGAATCAATGTATTTATGAAAAATTTTAATGATAACCAGTGGGAGACAAAACTGACCTATGAATGGAGTATAGTGAAGGTGATTTTTTTTTAATCTTACTACGTTTAGGCAGGGTGACCGTTTCCTTACTAAAACAAACTTCAAGAAAACTGGCAGAAACGTGTGCATACCCAGGGAAGTTGTCACCATCCCTTGTGGCTAAAGGCTATCTCCAAAGGGCAATGTCACAGTATTAGGCAAAACTGCTGAGATGTTAAATATTTTGTGTTACAAGCTGATCTCTTAACCACTTGCCGACCGCCGATCGGCATCTGACGGCGACAGAGTGGCTCTCCTGCGCAAAACGCCGCCATCTGACGGTGGCTGCGAGATCATGCACAGTGAGCGCGCGTGCGCCGCCGGAGGTGCGCCCGCATGCTCACTGTGTCCGGGGAGGGCCAGGGAGCGGGTGCGGTGGATTCGATCTCCGCCGGCCACCCGCGATGCCCCCCCCCCGGAGTGAAAGAACGGAGGTCCGTGTAAGTAAACACGGACCTCCGTTCTGTGAGGGGGGAAGGGCTGTGATCACAGCCTTCCTCTACATGGAAGCTGTGATCACTTCCCTTCCCCTGCTAGGGCAGCCCAAATACAGTTAGAACACGCCCAGGGAACACAGTTAACCCTTAGAGCGCCCCCTGCAGGTTAACCCCTTCACTGCCAATGGCATTTACACAGTAATCAGTGCATTTTTATAGCACTGATCGCTGTATAAATGCCAATGGTCCCAAAAAAGTGTCAAAATGTTCCGACATGTCCGCCTTAATATCGCAGTACTGCTAAAAATCGCAGATCGCCACCATTACTAGTAAAAAAAATAAAAACCCCAGAAATTAATTCTCATCGTCTGTAAACGTGACCACTTTTGCGCAAACCAATCAATAAACGCCGATTGCGATTTTTTTTATCACAAATATGAGGAAGAAAATAAATCGGCCAAAACCGATGAAAAAAAAATGTTTTTTTATATTTTTTTTTTTTTTGGATTTGTATTTTAGCAAAAAGTAAGAAATTTGGTTTTTTTTTTGCAAAATTGTCACTCTTCTTTTGTTTATAGCGGCGATCAGAAATGACGCAGCGGTGATCAAATACCACCAAAAGAAAGCTCTATTTGTGGGAAAAAAAGGACGCAAATTTCGTTTGGGTACAACGTCGCATGACCGCGCAATTTTCAGTTAAAGCGACGCAGTGCCGAATCGCAAAAAGGGCTCTGGTCCTAAAGGGGAAATCCTTCCGGGGCTGAAGTGGTTAAAACAGAGAAAACAGAGAATTAACTCTTTGTTCAAGAAATTAGGTTCTGTATATAGATAGGCAATCTTTGTTGGACCCTAGATGTAAAGATACACAACTTATAGAGGGGAGGTGAGTGGTCTTTTATTACCTCCTTTTCAAACCAGCACATAATGCTAAAGAACCTGTTTGAAAAACATTAAGATTCCCAAGGGCAACAAAGTATTGGGTCTTCTATTATCTGCAGGTCCCTTGATCATTTTCAAAAAAACACAAACACTAAGGGATAAAACTTCCCCGAAGCGCTCTCCCTCAGGGCACTCGTGCAGGCGCGCTCCTGTGTCCTGCTGCTGCATCCATTGACATGACACAGACAGCAGGACTCGGTCCCGCCCCCCGGTCTCCGCGTCATTGAATTTAACTGACAGCAGCGGGAGCCAGTGGCTCCGCTGCTAACAATTTATCCAGTGAGGACCCGAGACAGTGGCTGGAGCTGCTGGGCTCGTTCCCCGATGCTGGTAGAACCGGGTTCAGTAAAGTATTAGGGGGGCTCTGGGGGGCTGCTGCACCAAAGAAGGTTTTTCACTTTTATGCATAGAATGCATGAAGGTGAAAAACCCTGATGGTTTACAGCCCCTTTAAACCTTTTCTTAACCGCTTAACAACCGCCCTATAGACAATTGACGTCTACAGGGCGGTTGCTTAATTCTGGGAGGACGTCTATTGACGTCCTCCCAGAATCGCGGTTCCCGCGCGCCCCCTGGGGCGCGCACACGGGAACATCCGTGACCGTCGGGTCCGGGGGACCCGACTGATCACGGATCGTGATGAATGGCCGCTGTGCGCGGCCTTTCATCACGTGATCACGCCGTCAAATGACGGCGCGATCACATGTAAACAAGCCAGCGCTTCCGCCGGCTTCTCTCTCCTCTCCGCACCGATCGGTGCAGTGTGAGAGGAGAGAGGGGGGAGAGAGGGGCGGGACATCTGCAGTTAACAGATATCCCGCCAACAATTCGCCAATTCTTTTCCAAATTTCCCCGACATTTGGTAGTCCCAAAAAGTG
>BLSH010022783.1:1139326-1170620 GCA_018402905.1 Glandirana rugosa
CTCGGTCCAATCCCCACATATATCTCGGTCCAATCCCCACATATATGTTGGTCCAATCTCCACATATATCAACCTGGCTCTATATACACCTCTAACCTGGTTCTATATGCACCTCTAACCTGGCTCTATATACACCCTTTATCTGGCTCTATATACACCTCTAACCTGGTTGTATATACACCCCTAACCTGGCTCTATATACACCCCTAACCTGGCTCTATACATGCCCTAACCTGGCTCTATATACACCCTATCCTCCATCCTGGCTCTATACACACCTCTAACCTGGCTCTATATACACCCCTAACCTGGCTCTATATACACCCTATCCTGGCTCTATATACCACCCTAACCTGGCTCTATATACCACTCTAACCTGTCTCTATATCACACCCTAACCTGTATCTATATATCACCCTAACCTGTCTCTATATACCACCATAACCTGTCTCTATATACAACCCTATCCTGGCCCTAAATATCACCCTAACCTGGCTCTATATATCACCTAACCTGACTCTATATCACCTAACCTAGCTCTATATATCACCTAACCTGGCTATATATACCACCCTAACCTGTCTCTATATATCACCCTAACCTAGCTCTATATACCACCTTAACCTTGCCCTATATACAACCTAATCTGGCTCTATATACACCCCTAACCTGGCTCTATATATACCTCTAATCTGGCTCTATATACACCCCTAACCTGGCTCTATATACACCTCTAACCTGGTTCTATATGCACCTCTAACCTGGCTCTATATACACCCTTTATCTGGCTCTATATACACCTCTAACCTGGTTGTATATACACCCCTAACCTGGCTCTATATACACCCCTAACCTGGCTCTATACATGCCCTAACCTTGCTCTATATACACCCTATCCTCCATCCTGGCTCTATACACACCTCTAACCTGGCTCTATATACACCCCTAACCTGGCTCTATATACACCCTATCCTGGCTCTATATACCACCCTAACCTGGCTCTATATACCACTCTAACCTGTCTCTATATCACACCCTAACCTGTATCTATATATCACCCTAACCTGTCTCTATATACCACCATAACCTGTCTCTATATACAACCCTATCCTGGCCCTAAATATCACCCTAATCTGGCTCTATATATCACCTAACCTGACTCTATATCACCTAACCTAGCTCTATATATCACCTAACCTGGCTATATATACCACCCTAACCTGTCTCTATATATCACCCTAACCTAGCTCTATATACCACCTTAACCTTGCCCTATATACAACCTAATCTGGCTCTATATACACCCCTAACCTGGCTCTATATATACCTCTAATCTGGCTCTATATACACCCCTAACTTGGCTCTATATACACCTCTAACCTGGTTCTATATGCACCTCTAACCTGGCTCTATATACACCCTTTACCTGGCTCTATATACACCTCTAACCTGGCTGTATATACACCCCTAACCTGGCTCTATATACACCCCTAACCTGGCTCTATACATGCCCTAACCTGGCTCTATATACACCCTATCCTCCATCCTGGCTCTATACACACCTCTAACCTGGCTCTATATACACCCCTATCCTGGCTCTATATACCACCCTAACCTGGCTCTATATACCACCCTAACCTGTCTTTATATCACACCCTAACCTGTATCTATATATCACCCTAACCTGTCTCTATATACCACCATAACCTGTCTCTATATACAACCCTATCCTGGCCCTAATATCACCCTAACCTGGCTCTATATATCACATAACCTGGCTCAATATATCACCTAACCTGGCTATATATACCACCCTAACCTGGCTCTATATATTACCTAACCTGGCTCCATATATCACTTAACCTGGCTATATATACCACCCTAACCTATCTCTATATATCACCCTAACCTGGCTCTATATCACATAACCTGGCTCTATATAACCTTAATCTGGCTCTATAACACCCTAACCTGGCTCTATATACCACCCTAACCTGGCTCTATATACAACCCTATCCTGGCTCTATACATCACCCTAACCTGGCTCTATACATCACCATAACCTGGGTCTATATATCACCTAACCTGGCTCTATATCACCTAACCTGGCTCTATATATCAACTAACCTGGCTATATATACCACCCTAACCTGTCTCTATATATCACCCTAACCTATCTCTATATATCACCTAACCTGGCTCTATATCACCTAACCTGGCTATATATGCCACCCTAACCGGGCTCTGTATATCCCCTTACCTGGCTATATATACCACCCTAACCTATCTGTATATATCACCCTAACCTGGCTCTATATCACCTAACCTGGATCTATATATCACCTAACCTGGCTATATATACCACCCTAACCTATCTCTATATATCACCCTAACCTGGCTCTATATCACCTAACCTGGCTATATATACCACCCTAACCTGGCTCTATATATCACCTAACCTGGCCCTACATATCACCTAACCTGGCTATATATACCACACTAACCTATCTCTATATATCACCCTAACCTGGCTCTATATTACCTAACCTTGCTCTATATAACCTTAACCTGGCTCTATAATACCCTAGTCCAATTAAAGGTAGGAACACACCACTCAAGCCGGCAGCCAGACCCACGTAGGTGCACGCCCGGCTCGCCACCGCATTGCATGTAGACTGAAAAGGAAGGGTAGGCGGCACTCCACTAATAAATTTTAGCAGCTTGAAATTTTATTCATCAAATAGCCATGTATAGGAAAGGAGATAGATGCGTTTCACGAGCTTAATAATTACAAAATGCTCTATGTATGCCCCTACCCAGGATCGCCATGTCCCAGAACCAGTAATGTGCCCTCCTGACCTCCCTCTGTACTATGCCCTTTGTGTTGATTAGTCTTTGATTTATGGCATTGGTTTTCTCATTGTGTAAAATTGTGTAAAATTGATTTTATTAATAGTAATAATCAATACATTATTAATTCTATCAACTATTTATACTTTAATTCTTCAGAGTAGGTGCATAAATTGGGGCAGGCTGGGAGGGGCCTCAGTGTATTACTTTCCCCCATTGGTCCATGATGCCTTTAAAATGGCCCTGCTTGGATGCTGCCAGCTAGTTTCCAGACCCCTGATGACACTGGTTATGTCAAAAAGCATCATGCCTGCTGATGCTCACATGCGATTTCTTAATTCCTTTCCTTTGTAAGTACCTTTTTACCTAACAAACATATTGGTTTTTAATGGTACTGTATTACACCCTTAACTACAGTCCCTGTCTGACGTAGACTCACTTGACAAACGCATCTACCATGTGAGCTGAACATCCCACATATCACAAGCAGTGTTTAAATGTGGGAAGGCACAGACAGTGGAATCCGGGCCTCTACTTCAGTGGCGAGTTTGCATGTCAGGAACTGTTTGTAGCTATGTGTTGAAGAGCAGCCAGGCAAACAGCACTTCAGGTGATGTACCTGAATAAGGAATGTGTAGCCAGCTCATGTGCATGGCTGAGAGGATGACTCTGTTGGCTGAGGCGCCGGATCAGAACTCCGGTCTCCCAGTGGGAGGGGAGGCCAGAGAAGATCGGCGGAAGGCGGCGGGAGGGGGGGTGTCCTCTCCTGCGGCCCAGGATAAAGGTGAGCGGCTCCCAAGCCGGATTGCCCATTATCGCTGGATAGCCGATCGCCCGCTCTAAAAAACAGTACCAGGATATAGCCTGTAGCTGCAAGCTATATCCCGATACCTCCACTTAAAGCTGCCGCCATTTATAAATGGCATTTGGGTTAAGTGGTTAAGGACAGAGCCTCTTTCTGTGATTTGGTGTTTACAACTTAAAATCTTTTTTTTTTGCTAGAAAACTCCCAACACTGTATTTGCGCAGCGGTCTTAAAAGCGCAATTTTTTTGGAAAAAAAAAACACTTTTTTTAAATTAAAGAATAAGTCAATGTTAAAGTTAGCCCATTTTTTTCTATACTTTGAAAGATAATGTTACGCTGAGTAAACTGATACCCAACATGTCATGCTTCAAAATTGCACCCGCTTGTGGAATGGTGACAAACTTTGGCACTTAAACATCTCCATCGGTGAAGTTTAAAACTGTCTACAGGTTACCAGTTTTGAGTAACAGACAAACAATTACTCCTGAGCAATAGTGTTGCTGCCCTTAAGGATAGGGGATGTTCTGAACATCCCTAAATAATACAGAAAGAAAGGGCAAACTGGCCTAGTGCAAGAGTATTCGCTTATCTTGGCCTCCAAATTGGGGCACTCAGTCCTATTCTGACAGCAGTCTCCGAATCACGAAGGAGAGGACATAAGGGCTGCTGCTAGCTGACATGTTTTGAAGGCGCACCTTTTTCCTCAGACATCTGAGGAAGAAGGTGTGCCTTCGAAACATGTCAGCTAGCAGCAGCCCCTATGTCCTCTCCTTCGTGATTCATAGACTGCTGGCAGAATAGGACTGAGTGCTAACGATGTTTGACGTTGCTTCTGCCCTTCAATGCCATGGAGCCGAGTGGGGGCCATCTTACCCTCAGTCGGCATCCAGGCAGTGACGGGTGCGGATCCGGTAAGCAGCGGAGATGACCGGAAAGTGGCGGAAGGGGGGGCCCTCTCCCACCCCCCAATAAAAGTGATCTAGAGGTGAATCCACTGCAGAGACCACTTTTATCTGAAAGCCGACCGCCCGCCATTGCAGGAAATACCAGGGTTATGGTAGCTATCTGCTACAATAACAGCGGTATCCCACGACAAAGTACTGACGTGCAACGGCAGCTGGCAGTCGTTAAGTGGTTAACCTATTAAGTGTTTTTTACCTAGCATACTATGCCTGGTTTGTAATGTTTAAGAAGGCGCTGTGGAGTAATGTTTAAAATAATTAACACTGTCTGTACTGTGTTGGCAGTATACTAAATGTGAACACTGTCTGGGTTAAGTCTTTTAAAACCCACCTGCTTGCATAATAATGAAGTATAGCTTAGCCTGTGTGTGGACAAATAAACTATAAGATTGTCCCGAAATTCTTAGCCATGGAACAACTAAAAGGTAAGTAATATTTTTTTTTGAAATTTAGGTATACTATGTGAATGGAAACAACAAACACATAGGGGGTCATTTACTATAACGCTGAGCATTAATTAGTGGCAAAATTACTGTGATCGCAGTAATTCGTTTTAAAATGCCGCAATCGTGGTAATTACTGCACATATGGAATTCACTATAGAACTGGAGCAAAAATACTCCAAAAATCTAATTTACTATAGCTCCCATACAACAGATAGCACTCAAACCCTTACTCTAGCTAGGACCTGGAGAATTGTACATGGAAATAATGTTTAGAGCATGATATATGTTATATGATATATGATATATGATATATATATGCTATACTGACAGAGGCAGACACGCAATAACGCTGGCAGGATGGGCCTGATGAGGAGTACCTGCATGGGGACAAGTTAACTTATGTTTCACTGTTGGGTCATATTGTATCATACACTACGGACCTACTACTTTGGAATGGATGTTATTTCCTTGTAGGTTGGCTACCTATTGCTTATGCGGATCCTTATTGAGATCTGGGCTGCTCCGCGGTGAATATTGAATATACATAACCAATACCATCATAAGGAGCCTAACACCGCCATTCCTTCAATAATAAAATATTGATACATATAGCTACAGAAGTCTTAGGTGCCCTACTAACCTTTGTGAGCCTCTGTGTCCACCCCACAGATCTGTTAGTCTCCACTGCCGCACTATATACCATAAAATTGATACCTAGTCCATGGGTCTTGAAGAAGCTACGCAGTCTAGCAAAATGCGTCGACCCTTGAAGGACCACACCATTACTATACTTCCAGCCTGCTCCTTGCTTTGAGTAGGAATATAGGTGTTGTAAGGTCTACGTGTCATCCAGTTTTGGCACTATATGTTTTTACTAGAGTTGAGCGAACCCGAACTGTAAAGTTCAGGTCCGTACCGAACTTTTGGGTGTCCGGGACCCAGACCCAAACCCGGACTTTTCAAAAAAAAGTCCAGGTTCGGGTCCAGGGTTCTGGTAATTTAATAAAAGTATTGAAAATTGCTGTAACAAAGT
Source organism: Glandirana rugosa (assembly GCA_018402905.1). Classification (NCBI taxonomy): domain Eukaryota; kingdom Metazoa; phylum Chordata; class Amphibia; order Anura; family Ranidae; genus Glandirana; species Glandirana rugosa. Next base: position 1,145,424 of record BLSH010022783.1, read on the forward strand.
CCTGGAAAGTCCTAGAGGTCTGCAAAAGGAAGAAAAATGGGGTAAGGGTCGGACAAGTGCCCTACAAAGAAATGGGGATAGGGAAATAACTTAAAATAATTTAAAAAAAAATCACATAAAAAAAATCAAAAATGGAGGTTGATGTGGCCATCTTCAAACTGTGTGAGAAAAGTATAAATTAGCGGGAGAAGCCATAGCAGTGTTCTTAGAACAGTGATATGGCTTCTCCCGGCTAATTTATACTTTTCACACACAGTTTGAAGATGATTTTAATACACTGCTATGGCTTCTCCCACTAATTTATACTTTTCTCACACATTTTGAAGATGGTCCACATCCACCTCCATTTTTGATTTTTTTATGTGATTTTTTTTTTAATTATTTTAAGTTATTTCCCTATCCCCATTTCTTTGTAGGGCACTTGTCCAACCCTTACCCCCATTTTCCTTCCTTTTGCAGACCTCTAGGACTTTCCAGGACTTTGTTACAGCCATTTTTGTGCCTAAAAGTTCGGGTCCCTATTGATTTCAATGGGGTTCGGGGTCCGGGTCAAAGACTTTGTCCCGAAGTTCGGCCGAACCAGCAGAACCCGAACTTCCAGAGGTTCGATCAACTCTAGTTTTTACTTTTTATATCATGTTTCTATGAATTTTTAATTATGTATAAATAAAATTTATATTTTATACTATCACTATCTTGTCTCGTGTCATGCCATTAAAGTCCAGGACCAGCAGGATATTCTCCTCCTAGTCTCTCCTTTTTTTCTTTTTCTCTACTAAATATATTGAGGTGGCATGGGTAGAGGTCTCCCTTTTTTCTCTCAAACAAATTGTCCTTGCAACAATGTTGCTTCTTTATCATCTATTTTATTTTTAAGAATGCTAGAATGTGTAATGTTTTCATGTTTTGGTAAAATATTTTTTTCTCTGTCACTTTCACTTGTTGTTGTCCATCTCACCAAAATCTTTACCCAAACTCACACAGGTGTCTTTACAAATCACAAACAATACCATTGCTTATGCAAAGTTAAAATGAGTGACAATTTTGTGTGTTTTCTTTATTATTTCCAAATGATCCTAATTTGAGCACCAAAAAAATGTGATATGTGTACCGATATCAGAAATAAAAATGTCATTCCCAAAAATCAGAGGGTAACATCACTATTCCACACTCACACACCAAGAACCACCAAATATCATGGAATAAATCAAGAAGCATAACTCCTTACTAATGTAATTCTGCCACCTATATGTCCAAAGAAATGCAGTATCTGTGTATTTATGTGTAGGAGGGTTCCACATGTGGCAGCACAGTAGCTTACAAGCTAGTACGTCTGCCTAGTAGCACTGAGGTTCTGGTTTCAAATCCCCAAACATGCCACTTCATGTAGAGAAGTTGTCTGTTCTCCCTAAGTTATTAAACACAACTCTTGACTCAGGGTCTTACCTAAATTATGTCTAAATGTAGTATTTATGCATAGGAGGGTTCCACCACCATTGCAAATTGTATCATATGTTTTCCATGGGCAAGGACTCTACATATGTCCTGTTGTCAGTTGTGAACATTAAATATTATTGCATTGGATCCGTGGTGGGGTGCAGCCATTAATTTCTTGCATTTGGATATCCACAGTGGCGAGCCGGGGCTGGCACCCAAGTCCCTGGATCCTTGATTTACCTCACCTGGAGCAGCGGTATCCCTCCCTACTTCAAGGATTCTACTAGCCTTAACATTTCCTCACCACCACTAATTGCAGCCAAAACCCACAAAATGACACTGTTTATCTCTCAGCATGCTGACAGTAATGAGCCATAACCATTCTTCAAAACAGATGGCATATGCCAGAAACAGGTTGTTCACTGGCTCTCTGGCCTTCCACAGTACATCTGCATTGATTAATTTATTGCACCCCTGGGACTTAGGACTATTTTACACCACAGAGATGCATCCTAAAAGCATGTGCCTGCGCAGTGACTCACAGGCTAGCACTTCTGCCTAGCCTCACTGAGGTTCTGAGTTCAGATCCCAACCCTGTTACCTGGCTAGAGGTTTGTATGTTGTGGTGTTACTTTTTCACCAGTGCAAACATTTTTGATGGATTTCCCATAATGGAACCCCAAGAAATCACATTATAAATCAAGCAAGTGTGGGTTTGCACCAAATCTAGAACTTCGCCCAAATATGGATGTATAAGTCTAGTGTGATGCTACACACATATTTTAATGTTGTATGCTTACGATGAATGACAAATGCGCTTTTTCACCAATTTGTGTGAAGCACCCCTCACAAAGTTGTGATTTCCTGTTTTGAACCCTCTAAATGCCCAACAACGTGCAAGTTTGATTTGGAGATTTTTGGGATCACTGATCATAAGCAGAGCCTTGGACATGTGTTATTTTGAGATTTACCCTGAACAGATATCAATGCTGAGGCATTTTTTTCATTTGCAAAGAGTATGTATTCCAAAAGAACAGGTGTGAGGACTTGAGGCCAGCTCAAGAGACATAATCAATTACATTGGGTACATTGGGTGGGTGTGTCCTTTATGGGGTAGGTGGAAGTGTGCTAGAACGCGTATCTAGGTTATTTAAAGGCCAGCATTTGTGGCACGTGTTTGGCCTAAGAACAGGCCTGAATTTTTCTTTGCAGTGTGTATATTGGGTTACAAATAGATATTTTTTGTGGGTTTTGGGGGTGTGCATAATTCCTGACCCACACCCCACTAAGGCTGTTGTTTGATGATTGCTTCTAAATCCCACATGTTAGACTTATAACTACTATGTAATAGTTGAGATAAAAAGGACGGTTCCTGCTATTTCATTCCTGCTGTGCGTGTCAATGTATCTTGTGCACTGACGTTTTGGCTTTTGTATTCATTTTGTCTGTTTTTGCTTATGATAATTCTGCCACGTAACTTTTTTGGGGTTTGGGGCAAGGACTTCTGATCACAAAAAAAGGTTAGTCATGCTTGTTATTAGCTTGATTTGTATCCTTGCTTTTCTAAAGTGATTTGTTTAATGTGTCTAATTTTTAGTGTTTTACCCTTGTAGATTGTATGTTCTTTTGAGCAGGTCCCTTCTAACTATATTGTCAAATGTTTTAGCATCATTTCCATGCCTTTTTTTTGGCCCAAGTACATTAATGTACCAAATGTTTATACTAATGTTGAAATAAAAACTTGCCTTATGTCTGATTTTTGCAGACTCAAAATACATATTTTATACATGCAAACAATTCATACCCCTTCAGATCTGTATTAAATCTAGTTGCATACAAAAGTATTTGGTTGTGCAAGTCCTTGAGTAGAAATTGTAAATGGGGGGAGAGAAAAACCCCCAAAAAACAAAAAAACCCTGCTCCAAAGCTGAAATTCAGGGCTCTACTAATTATTGTGATGACTAGGTAATCCATGAATATGTCAACTAAATGTGAATTCTCTATAAGCACCAAATTAAGAAAATAATACCCCAAAAACTATAGTTTACAAAACATTGGTGTGGGCACCCCCCAAAATTCATACCAGGCACTTTGGGTCTGGTATGGATCTTAAAGGGAACTCAGCGCCAATTTTTTTTTTAAAAAAATTGGCATGGAGTCTCCCAAAAATCCAAACCAGGCCCTTTGGGTCTGGCATGGATTTTAAGGGGAACTCGATGCCAAAATGTAAAAAAAATAGTTGTGGGCCCCCCAAAATCCATACCAGACCCTTATCCGAGCATCCAGCCTGGAGGTCAGGATGGGGGGGACAAACGAGAGCCCCCCCCGAACCATACCATACCCCCCAAAGCACCTTGTCCCCATGTTGATGGGGACAAGGGCCTCTTCTCAACAACCATGGCTGGTGGTTGTCGAGGTCTGTGGGCAGGGGGCTTATCAGAATCTAGAAGCCCCCTATAACAAGGGGGCTCCCCGATCCTGGCCCCCCATGTGAATGGGTATCAGTTACATTGTACCCCTACCCATTCACCAAAAAAGCAGTGAAATGTTAAAAAATAGCTGTTTTTTGACAAGTCCTTTATTGTAAAATATCTCTGAGCCATCTTCTCCTGGAGCCGTCTCTCCAGCCGCTGTCTTCTCCCTGAGGCATCTCTCCTGCCACCGTCTTCTCCATCCACTGTTTTCTCCCCGAGCCATCTCTGCTGCCACCGCTGTCTTCTACCACTGCTGTGTTCTTCTGTGCCGCCGGTTACCCACTAATTTAAAAAAACTTAACTGGTAATCGGAGGAGAGGAAGAACACAGCAGCGGGAGAAGATGGCGGCAGCAGGAGGGACGGCTCGGAGAGAAGACGGCAGATGGAGAAGACAGCTTGGGGAGAGGACGGCAGCAGGAGAGACAGCTCGGGAAGAAGACGGTGGCAAGAGAGACGGCTTAGGAAGAAGGCAGCTCAGAGCTATTTTGCAATAAAGGACTTGTCAAAAAACGGCTATTGTTTTTTCTTAGGTTTCACTGCTTTTTTTGGAGAATGGGTAGGGGTATGATGTACCTGATACCCATTCACATGAGGGGGGCAGGATCTGGGGGCCCCCTTGTGAAAGGGGGCTTCCAGATTCCAATAAGCCCCCCGCCTGCAGACCCCGACAACCATCGGCCAGGGTTGTTGGGAAGAGGCCCTTGCCCCCATCAACATTGGGACAAGGTTCTTTGGGGGACCCCAAAGTACCCTCTCCATGTTAAGGTATGTGGCCTTGTACAGTTCAGGAGGGGGGGTGCTTGCTCGCCTCCCCCTTTTCCTGACCTCCAGGCTTAATGCTCAGATAAGGGTTTTTTTACATTTTGGCGTGGGGTTTCCCTTAAAATCCATACCAGACATGAAGAGCCTGGTATAGATGGGGGGAAGACAAGCCATTATTTTTCATTTTTTTTTAAATCTATATTGCCAGCAATACGTTACAACCACAAGCAATGTTTCAATTGATACATGTCCCCCAGGGCAGTACCCAGGTCCCCATATACTTTTTATGGCAAATAGCTTGCATACCAACCTTCAATGAGGACTTTGGATTTTGCAGCTGGCAATACATTTCAGCCACGAGCAAGTTTAAATTACATTTTTTCCTTTAGAAATACCATTATTGCTGTGGCATGTTCTATGCATTGCACAGATGCTCCACTTTACAGGCAGACTAAGGGGACCCCCCAAGCACGATATTTAAAGGAATTTTTCATTTTTATTGTTTCACTTTAAGCATAATTAAAATCACTGCTCCTTTAAAAAAATTGTTTTAAAAACTTTTTTTTCAATTGATACATGTCTCCCAGGGCAGTACCCAGGACCCAATACACTTTTTTATGGTACATAACTTGCATACAAACCTTCAATGAGGACTTTGGACTTTGCAGGTTCGAGCCCAATTGACTTCCACAATTCCCGCATATACAATCTGACAGGCATGTTCGCCGGCAATAGTGCGCTCTTCCATTTGCATGTCCGCCCAGTTTTCGAGAGTTGAAGTCCTAATTGGCTTTAATTGGGCGCTATTCAACGGACAGCGCCTCTACTTGCCGGGAATCTTAGTAAATTACCCCCAAGAGGGTTTTTCTCAAATTTGACTGCAAAAGTGGACATACCCTTTAACCACTTCAGCCCCGGAAGGATTTCACACTTTAGGACCAGAGCCCTTTTTGCGATTCGGCACTGCGTCGCTTTAACTGAAAATTGCGCGGTCCTGCGACGTTGTATCCAAACGAAATTTGCGTCCTTTTTTTCCCACAAATAAAGCTTTCTTTTGGTGGTATTTGATCACCGCTGCGTCATTTCTGATCGCCGCTATAAACAAAAGAAGAGCGACAATTTTGCAAAAAAACCCAAATTTCTTACTTTTTGCTAAAATACAAATCCAAAAAAAAATATAAAAAAACATTTTTTTCATCGGTTTTGGCCGATTTATATTCTTCTTCATATTTGTGATTAAAAAAATCGCAAACGGCGTTTATTGATTAGTTTGCGCAAAAGTGGTCGCGTTTACGGATGATGAGAATTCATTTCTGGGGTTTTTATTTATTTATTTTTTTTTTACTAGTAATGGCGGGGATCTGCGATTTTTAGCGGTACTGCGATATTGGGGTGGACATGTCGGAACATTTTGACACTTTTTTGGGACCACTGGCATTTATACAGTGATCAGTGCTATAAAAATGCACTGATTACTGTGTAAATGCCATTGGCAGTGAAGGGGTTAACCTGCAGGGGGCGCTCTAAGGGTTAACTGTGTTCCCTGGGCGTGTTCTAACTGTATGGGGGCTGCCCTAACAGGGGAAGGGAAGTGATCACAGCTTCCATGTAAAGGAAGGCTGTGATCACAGTCCTTCCCCCTCTCACAGAACGGAGGTCCGTGTTTACTTACACGGACCTCCGTTCTTTCACTCCGGGGGGGCATCGCGGGTGGCCGGCGGAGATCGAATACGCCGCACCCGCTCCCTGGCCCTCCCCGGACACAGTGAGCGATCTGGCAGCCGCCTTCCTATGCCGCCTCATTGAGAAGGCGGAGGCTGCGGGAGGTGAAGAATGGCTGCTACATTGCCTGGAGGAGGGCCACAGCCCAGCCCTGCCTGTTATGTCCACTATCTTAACCACGGAAAAGATGGCGGAGACAGCTGAAGACATGCACACTCAGAGACGGCAGCCAGGAAGAAAAAAGAAGAAGCAGAAGACAGGGGTTCCTCCACAGCGGGTGAGTGAGGAGGGAGCTGTCAGTCCTCACAGAATTTCACCTCCAAGCAGCGCTACTCAGCCAGCCCTTGAGGCGGCCAGCAGTGAGCAAGCAGCGTTTAATACTGATGGGTGTTACTAGTAATAATGACATTAATATGACAGGAGCACATTAATTTGGTGCAGAATTAAACTTAAATACTGATATTAGTCCAATTTGGCAAGGTTTACCTGAGCAGGTATTGAGTGGCAATCTTTTATAGTGGGGCAATGTTTAAATCAAGGGTGCCCACTAATGTAAAAATGTCTATTAACCCTTCCCTTACTGTGAGACCTTCTTCTGCTACAATTAGCAAATCTTCTTTTAAAAAGGCCATGCCTTGTGAGATATCCCCTCTGGACATTCACCTAGCTAGTTCAGTAAAGGACAAAATCTGTAGGGGTGGCAATAATGACATATTGTCATTATTGCCAGCTTCAAAGGAATTTCTTTCTAAGACTGAAAAGAGAGCTGAGGACCATACAGAGGAGGATAGGAAACGGTCTATCCCTAAAACTTTCCAGAACTGGTTATCGGCTTTCTGCATTTATGCAGCAGTGCTGGATGAACGTTTCCCTGATAAATGCTTAAGCCTTTTTCCAGAATTTGGATATTATCCCTGAGGCCTTTCGCCACTTTGGTGCTATGTCATGGTTTACTTATGACTAAAATTTTAGACAAACATTAGCAGATCACCCCTCTTTACATTGAGGTTCTAAAGATGTAGGCTTGTGGCTAAACCTTATGTTACCTCAAAAGCCGCAATTTACACCAAAGGTAACGACTGGTTCACAAATTGCATTTCACAAAGGATTGTGTTTTACCTTCAATAAAGGACAATGCAGATTTCTCTCCAATTGCAGATATAGGCACGAGTGCTCTTTCTGCAATGGGAACCATTCTGCCAGCAGATATTTTCAGAGAGCAGCATCAGCCTCTATACAGTCACTTCCCAGGGAAGCTGGTGGAAAAAGCCAAGACTCCAGTGAACCTAACAAAAATGTTACCCTGGCTAGATCGCTAGCCAAATCGCAGGATGGCGGATCTATTAATTAATGGTTTTAAGGATGGTTTTCTGGTTCCTTCCTTTAATGGGAGAGGGTGTGACGTGGTTAAAAATTTAAAATCAGTTTATATTCATTCTAACATTGTTAAAGATAAGATTTCTTAATGAATTGTTGAAGGATGGATAGCTGTTCCTTTTTCATTACAGCCATTTCCGAATTTCAGGCTCTCAACTTTGGGTATCTTCCCTAAAAAGGAGAAAGGTAGTTTCAGATTGATACACCTTTTATCCTATCTGGCGGATGCTTCTCTTAATGATGAAGTGGTGGATGTGTAAGCTTCAGTGTTCTATTCTTCTTCTGATGAAGCACTTTTTATTTTGAGACATTTTGGATGCGGTGCATTATTAGCGAAAGCAGACATCAAATGCGCCTTCCGCTTGCTCCCTGTGTACCCTCAAGGTTTCAATTCACTGGGTTTCAAATTTCAGGGTCAATTCTATTATGACAAATGTATGCCTATGGGCTTTTCTCTGTCATGTTTTTATTTTGAGGCCTTTTTTAAGTTTTTACATTGTGTCCTGGTGGTAAATTATCTGGTGGGAGGTTTTTTTTACATTATTTAGATTACTTTTTGTTTGTTGGCCCAGCTGATTCTCCTATTTGTCTGGAAGCATTACAAAAATTCTTTAACATATGCAAATCTTTTGGGCTACCCCTGGCTCAAGATAAAACATTTTTTTCCTACAACCACTATTGAATTATTGGGCATTACGATCGATTCCTCCCTGATGGAATTTAGATCATCTTTGGAGAAATTGCATCGAGTAAGAACAATGATTTCAATCTTCATGTCTAAGAAGAAGGTATTATTAAAGGAAGCTCGGTCTTTTTTGGGTCTATTTGCATTTGCAGCAAGAATCATCCCAATAGCTCGGATATTTTCTAGAAGATTTGCTTTGCCTATTAAGGGTTTAAAGAACTCCTGATCCCACATTCGAATCTCCAAAAGTATTAAAGAAGACCTGAAGGTCTGGGATTCCTTTTTATGCAGTTTCAATGGTGCAACCATTGGCAACAGGAATTTACAGACAACCATTAGTTACAATTTTTCACTGATGCAGCAGGCTCTACTGGATTTGGGGCCTTCCTGGATGGCCATTGGTGCACTTCTGCTTGGCATTCGAGCTGGTTACAACAGGACATCACTTTGAACCTAGTCCTTCTTGAGCTATTCCCAGTGATAATTTTAATAGTGGTTTGGAAAGATAGTTTCATGAATCGTAGAGTCATTGATTATACGGATAACAAAGGTGTATTTTGTGCTATCAATACGTACATATTATACATAATAATATAGCTGATGTTTTATCTCATTTGCAGTTCGAAAAATTTTGGGATTTGGCTTCATCAGTGGATCTGTGCGGCACCCCTAGCCCAGATTTCCTCTGGGGCTTAATTTGGAGAAAATCTTTTCCAATCTCGAGAACTCAGTATCACAGGAGACATGGCTAGATTATCACCTTTCTTAGTCCAGATGGTATTCCTTTTGTTCCAGGCAGCAGCTGAATATTATGGTGGTAAAGCTTATGCTTCGTTAGCATTTGTGTCATTGATGCCAAATGACCCTATTTAAGCAGACAGCACCCTGCAGCCAGTGCTGTCCGTTCTACAGCGTCTAGTGTACCTGTAAGCCTAAGCTCTGTTCCTGTTTACTTGTTCCTGTTTCCCGAAGACCCAGCTTGAACTGACCTGCTTGATATCTTGGACCTGGCCATTCTTCTGCCTACTCCTTTTGTACTGCACTGCCCACCAGTTGCCGACCCAGCCTGAACCACCTTTCTTCTTATCTGCACGAGTGGCTCCGGAACCTCTCACACCATCATCAGAGACAATCCAGCCCTCGTGCCATCCTGCACTTTCGGCCCCCTGTCTGCTCTACCAGGTGTCCCAGAATTAGGTGCGCAAGAGTGGTTGTTCCCTGCATAATACAGACTCCACCACCAGGCACGTTACAATTTATATCTCACTTAATTCAGCTGAAACTCAGTCACGTGTTGGTAAGCAAGATGCTGGCGGGAGTTTCATTCTTTTTAAAATTCACTGGCCTTCCAGCCTTGACTTATTTCTATCAAGTCAGCTAAGTTCTTAAAGGTCTTAAGAAGCCTCAACCTACCCGGGATTCTAGGCGCCCCATTTTGGTGAAATTGTTGTTAAAACTGCTCTCTGTACTTGAATTTGTTTGTATCCCTGAATTTGAGTGCCTAATGTTTAGGGCTGCTTTTTCATCTGCCTTTTTTAGGGCCCTAAGATTGGGGGAGTTTATGGCTCAAAACAGATCGTCAAGTTCATATTTGTTATTTTCTCATGTTGCAAAGGGGACTGAGTGCATAAAAATTTTTAGGTCCAAAACCTCTTCCTTGGGTAATGGTCGTTGAATTACTTTGGGTAAATCCCCTAATAGGTTAGTATGTCCAGTCACGCATGTCACCAGTTATATGTCAGTTAGAACTCAGTCAGATGATTCTTTCTTTATTCATCAAGACTTGTCCCCTCTGACGAGATACCAGTTTTCACCTGTATTATCTGCCTGTTTGAAACACCTAAACGTATCAGGTCTCAGAATTTCATCCCATTCATTTAGGATTGGGCCGGCTACTACAGCTGATTCATTGGGTTTTTTGCCAGATGAACTTAAGAGGGTAGGTACAAATTATATGTGCGTACTGATTTATTAAGGACGTAAATTCATTTTTCAGATTCAACCTTAAACATCATCTCAATAGTAGGGCATTCCTATGTTTTCTGGGCTGAAAAACATGCCGGATCTAGGATCTACTCAGCTAATTTAGATTTGGACTCTAGCGAATTTCGAATTTTATGGTCAGGAATTAGAGGTTTAAGGTAGTGTAATCTTAGAGACCGCCTGATCCATCTGTCCAGCATTTGGCCATCTCCACAGGTCCTAGTCATTCATGCTGGCGCAAATGGCATAGGTAAGATCAAGGTTAATTTACTCTGAGGTCCTAACTGGGTGGCTACCAGGGATTTCGATTAAAGTAAAGGTACCACATCCCTAAATTGAACATAAAGAAACTTATGACTATCTTATTACTCCATTCCCACGGGAGGCAACGTTCTATGCACTACCCAAAGTGCATAAGGACCTGCATGACCCACTGGGGAGACCCATCATCTTGGGAATTGGGGCATTGTGTGAAAATGCAAGTAGATTTGTGGATTTCTTCCTTATGAAGCACGTCATCAGTCTACCCTCCTACGTTAGGGACACCTTGGATTTGCTCAAACACATCAAGAGCCGCCAGATCCCCCTGGGAGCATTTTTGGTGACTCTCGATGTAGAGGCACTTTACTCAAGTATCCCCCACAGGAAAGGAATCGATATGGTTCGATCATTCCTGATGGAGGAACCCAATACTCAGTGGAATTTCAATGAGTTCCTGTTGGAACTGCTGTACTTTATTTTGACTCACAACTGGTTCACCTTTAACGACACCCATTACCTCCAGGTGCAGGGCGTGGTCATGGGCACATGGTGTGCCCCGGCTTACGCCAATCTGTACCTGGAGGGATGGGAGAGGGATATATGGCAGATGGAAAGATTGGAGGAGTTTATGCAGTACATACTATGTTGGTATAGATACATAGACAATATCTTTATCATCTGGACAGGTCCAGAACAGGAGCTTATCAAATTTGTATAGAATATCAACATAAACTCCTGCAATCTAACCTTCACACTGTCTTATCATCCCTCGAAAATTAATTTCCTTGATCTTGAGATTTTCGTGGATCAAGACCAGTGCTTGGCCACGGACCTCTATCGGAAACAAACAGCAGGTAACACACTCCTGCATGCCAGGAGTGCTCATCCACCTGCACTTATACGGAGTATCCCCTATGCACAATATATACGGTTGAGACGGAATTGTACACAAATTGAGGACTTCTATAAACAAGCAGCTAACTTGCGCTTAAGACTCCTGCGTCGAGGTTACAGCAGGACTCTTCTGCGGAAAGCATATAATAAAGCCTTAGAGCAGGACCCACAGTCCTTGCTATATAAACTGAATACACGTCCACAACATAAAACCGTCAAGTTTATAACACAATTTTCAATACAACATCAGGAATTGAGGGGAATCCTAGGGAAACACTGGCATATTCTACAGCAGGATCCCCAGGTCTCGAAATATGTTAAAAAAGTCCCTGAGATGGTCTTTCGGAGAGCACCCTTGATCCGCAACCACCTCACGGCCAGCCACTATGTAGCTAGGCAAGACAATAGACAGTTAACTAATGGCATCTATAAATGCGGGAAATGTGATATGTGTCCCTGGGTCAACCAGGTTACCAAATTCTGGCTCCCAAATGGCCAGGTATTTTGCCCTCGCTTTCACGTGGATTGCGACACACAAGGGGTTATATACCTCATGAATTGTGGATGTGGCGCATTCTACGTGGGAAAAACTATAAGACCTTTTAGAAAGAGGATACATGACCACATTTATTACTCCTCAGGAGGAAAAATGGTCACCCCAGTAAGTCCTCACTTAGACCTCTATCATGGTTTTGACGTTAGCTGGGTTACATTTATGGTACTAGAGGTAGTCCCACAGGATCCTAGGGGAGGGAACTGGGACAAAAAAATACTACAGATAGAAACCCTGTGGATAGAATGCTTAGATGCCACACATCCCTTAGGCCTTAATGAGATCTGCTCATACAAACCTTTTTTGTGAACTATTTGCTATATAGCAGTCTAAACCACTAATATGATTTGTAAGCACAACTGTAATAATCTTGTCAATACCTTCTGCATATATACGCATATTTAATTTTAGGATGCATGATATTGCATATGATCGATTTAACAGAATTGCACTGTGTGGGTCTGTGTCTGTAAATGCTCCACCCTTTGGCCGTCCACCAGATGGCAGTGTTCCTCGCTATGCCCTACCCTCAGTTCTCCGCCTGAGATAGGGGGAGGGATGTTGGAGGATTGACAGATGTGCGGCAGAAAGCGCCGTTCATAATCAGTCTCCACTGTCTAGAATAAACGGTCTAAAGGCAGATATGGGCGGCGCCCCCCGATCCCACAGGGTTCCCGTGTGGGAATTCGGGGTTGCTCCTTTCCCCTGACAATCGCAACTCTCTAGCGGCGCATGCGCAGGAGATGGAGCTGGTCGCCGGGCCATAGGGCGTCATTAGGAGAGAGGGGGGCGTCACCCTACTCCACTGACATCACAGTCGGGACGTACTTCAAGGGGCGCCGACAGTCGAGCGGCGCACACGCTCGTGTCGGGAGCACGCCTGCAGCAACAGCAGCTACCCAGTTTAACAACATTACGCCATGAGTACTTTTGCCCTATAGGGGCTGGATGGATGGGGAACCATGGCGGTTCAGTCCGTCCTTCACCCCCCCCCCGGTCCCTATGTTTTATTTTGGCTTCCTCCCTGTTAGGGCTATTGCCCGAAGTGATTCAACATTAAAAACCCCCTATTACATTTTATTACAGGGATCCCGGCATACCTACCAATCTGCATACCGGGCATGATGGGGATACAACCCAATTCTCCCCTTTTCCAGATTTAGATGGGAAGCTCTTTATTATGGGGATACATATTCAATTCAACCACTATTTTCAGGTACAGTTTTAAATGTACTAGGCAGTGCTTTTTGGCGTGACTTGCCTGTACCCTATGTTGCCAGTTTACTCTTTTTATATCTTTATGGGCGGACCCCTTCTGGGGAAGCCACAGGCTTAAAAAAAAAAAAAGGTACGTTTTATTATATTAGATGACTTTTTGGTATTTCCATTATAGAACATGGTTTGTGGATAGTACGTCCCCACATCTGTTGTCAGACAGTGGACACAAAGGCCAATGATTGTGGAGCTGGGGCACTCTCCTGTGCAGTGTATATTGAGTGAGTCTTTACTATAGAATGGCTTATAATATCTGAATGTATGCTATTGTATTATATTCAAACTGTGACTACATGTATTACAGATTTCTTGAAGATCCGGTTTCTATACCCCCTATCTTCTGAGGAAGCGTTGATGTATAGAACGCGAAACATGTAAAGATTGAGCCTCGCTGCATGACTGTGGGCACCTGCTATGTGAACCATATGCTCCTTTGGGTTCGGAAAGGGCATAAATATACGATAGATGTACCTTTGGGTTATATTAATGGATTTGGAGACACCAATCTAAGCATCAGTTGTATTACACAGGGAGACCACTGTGGGTTATTAGATGATTGGCCTACTATTAGCAGTATATCATAGTCAGCCCGGCCCACTATCATGCAGAAACTCAAAGGGGTTAGAAGCATTTCCGAAATTGTTTTTATGGATTTTTTAATATGAATGAATAAAATTTGTACTATTTTATATACTTTATAGCTATGGTGGTTTTCTTTACGGTACCAGCAAAGTCCCAAAATATATTCCCAAATATTCTCTGTCTTTAAAGGTAAGATCAAGACTTGGGAATTACTATGTGAAATAGACCTTTACTCTATTAAGCTTATGTTTCCTGATGCCATTTTAGCATTCTCTGAGATGATTCCTAGACTTATATAGTCCCCATCGGGCACATTTCATTATGTAGATAGGATTAGGAAATGTCTGAATAGGACAATTCATAGTTTTCTCATTTCTTTGGGTGGTGTGTCTTTCAGCCATATTGAATTAGGCTTCGTGCCCGGCCTGTTCCGGAACAAATTGCTTCATCTATATATCAGATTAGATATGTTCAACATGGGTTTGCAAAATTTAATTGAATCAGCCACGGTGTTGGGGGGGCCTCAGCCAGCACGTGCCGGCTTGGCCTCGGCCGGTGAGGAGTAGTTATCCTGCTTTGCCTGGATGGACAGCATGTCATTTTTGGTTATTGTATTTTAGCCAGGATGGCTTCATATTTTCATTAAAAGTTTATAGTTATTATATTATCAGGCTACCCCTTAAAGGACACTGTGGCCATTGTTTAAAATTGCCAAAATGAATAAATACTTTAAATTATTTATGGTTATGTCTCTTTTATTTCCTACTATCCCTTTGTGCTAGCCCATGAGCGGTATCTAGTAATATGCGGGACCCCCATGGGATAGCTCAAAGGGCTCTGCTGGGTGCCTCTCTCCCTGTTCTTTAATTGCAGGTCACTATTGGTTACAGCAGCTCTACAGTGCGCAGCAACAGCTTTCAGATTGGCTGGTTACCCTGAGCGATGACAAGCAGCGAATTGGTCAGAAGTGGCGGACTGAGAGCCCGCACCACAGGAGCAGATAAAAGACTGAACCGGCCGGTACTCACTGACAGTTAGGAGCAGACTGCAACTCTCACCCACCCTCCCTATTGTAATTGTATTTTTCATGGTGTTATTTAGAGGGGGAGTAGTCGTCCAGCTTTGTCTGGATGGGCAGCGTGTAATTTTTGGTTATTGTATTTTAGCCAGGATGGCTTCATATTTTCATTAAAAGTTTATAGTTATTATATTTTCAGATTACCCCTTAAATGACAATGGCCATTGTTTAAAATTGCTAAAATTAATAAATACTTTAAATTATTTATGTTTATGTCTATTTTATTTCCTACTATTCCTTTGTGCTAGCCCATGAATATATAAAATACCCAGCAGGGGATGAGTAACACCACTACTATCTGCAGTATAAAGTAAGAAAGGCAAGTTAAAGCCATGTTTGGGATAGATCTGAAAATGCAGTAATGAGATCTCTTCATTGGCTCACACACTCTTTTAAACAAAGATGAAGGTTATTGTGTCTTCCAGAGTTCTTATAAAACAATCTAATTTTTAGGTGGCCTTACTCTTCTATGACAAATATCTACAGTATGCTAGTAACTCAAAAAGCAATATTTCATTTTAAGGTGGAACATGTGGCAGTACATAGTTCACCATTATTAATTTGTTAATTCTTTATACCCAATGCTATTTAAGTTAGAACTTTGCAGTTGTAAAATGTACTTTCAAATTCCTTAGAGTTATTTAAATAAGAACATTCCATTCTCATGTGATTTTTTTTATAAGCTTTTTTTTACCACAAATATCCCAACAATTTTAGTAGCTGAGAAAAACTGGAAACATTAGTTATTGGCTCTATTACCACAGTAGCTACAGCTTATGATTGGCATTTGAAAAAAAACTAGACTGTACTATTATTTAAGTCATAAGAGGGTCTTGTGTGTGGCATCTGTTGCTCTTAGGGCCCGTAACCTTTTTTATCTACTTACCCAATCTCTGTACCATTTGTTTAAGGGGAATTGCCACAATTTAGTGGAATTGTCAGAATGAAAAAAGAAGATTTTTTTTTTTTTTTGCAAAATCGAACTGTAGCCATGTGCCCCCTTGGGTGTGGCTGGTAGTTGTGGTCCACCTGCCCCCTGCCCTCAATCACACGATTTTCCACACACCCGGAGTCACTGAACAGGCCGGTATTTTGTGTTGTTGTTTTATTTAGGGGATAAACTTGGATAGGGATAGGGATGACTGTGGGATGCCCATGATCAAATCACGGGACCTTCTATATACACAGACCTTATATACATTCCTTCTTCCTCCAGCACATTTGCACACTTGCTGACCGTTACCCTTCTCCTTCCTCTCTCCTGCACATACACTTGCTGTTCCAGGCCTGAAAGGCAATTTTTCAGACCTCCATGACACTTCCTCTTCCACCACAGCTAGCACATAGTGAGGCCTGCTCTACTGCTAGCAGGGCCCCCCGGACAAACCATTGTGGGAAAGGGCCACAGGCTCCCAGTTATGAAACCATGAGCCCTCAATTGTGTAGCTAAGTATGTGGGTGCTAGCTGGGTACTGAATGAACTACTACTCCAAGCCCATCCATCTTCCAGGACCCTCCAGCCTACCTCACTCTCCACTGTCCAGTGACACTCCTTTCCTTGACTGGCTTCTCTGACCTCTACAGACTATACACTGTTTTCTCCCAGCCTGCTCCAGCCTTCTCATTCAACTCCCAGGGGCTGCCACTCACCAACACCGGTGGATCCTTTAAAGAGCCTTTAATGTATCCTCTCTGCTGCTCTCCTGCACCCTTGTGCTACTCCAGGACAACGATTCCTCTCCTGGCTGCACCCGAGGCTCCAGGCCTCAAGGTCACCCCCCAGACCTCTGCTACATTCTCCTCTCTTCCACCTGACACTCTCCTCCCCCAGCTGGGCAGATCACAGTATTTAAGGAGGCCTGCCCCCTGCCAATCCAGAATGAGGCTTGGTCAGCACTCCTCAACTGTAATGAACCCATAGTAACATTCATGTCTTATCTGTTTGCTTACCTCTTTGGTTGTGTCAGCCTAGAGGCCGTGCACATCACCACCTGTGGGCTAAGTAATCTCCTCTCAGTGACCTCCACCCCAGTCAACAATTAAGGAAACACTATTTAACACCCTTTGCTGCAAAGCCTCCTTGCCGATCAATGTTGTGTGTGTTTGACTTTGTGTGTGGTTGTTCCTGTCCGTATGCTCTGAGTCCATTTCCGTTTTCCGACCTTTGGCTTGTTCTGACTATCCCTGCCTGCCTGATACCCCGACCTTTGGCTTGTTCTCTTGTCCTGTCTGTCCCTGTCTGCTTGTGGCCCTGATATTTGGCTAGGTCGCTAACTATCTTTGCTGTTCCTGTGCTGCTGCTTCCTCTCTTCCACCTGTAGCCAGACGAGCGTGAGCTAGGGGACCCCGGGGTCCGCGAGCTGGATCCAGTTGCAGCCAAATCCATCCTCCTCACAAGAGGCTCTTGCGAATACCTACTGGCTCTTAGACTCCATGCCCTGGGGAATCTGATGCACTAGCTCCCTGTGTTTCAGTGTCAGTGCTCCAGGGGCCTGTCTTCCCATACCAGCCGGAACTCATTAGCAGCAGTCAGCTATAGGTCCACAACCTTAGTGGTACGCTTCGCAACCTTAGCGGTGGGCTTCGCACTTCTGTGGTGTGATTCGAACCCAAACGGTGCGCATCTGTCACCTGACCCCAGGTGTCCTGACAGTTTGATCAGCCATGGACCCGGCTGATGTGCCGCTACCTGCAGATGATCCGCTGCAGGGCATAGACTGGAAAACCAGGAGTCTAATCAGACTCAGGTGATGTGATTCCTACAGGATTTGGCGTCCCGCTTGGACCAGCTGCAAGCCTCCAGTCCAACAACCTCAACCACAGCCTGTGGCCGTATCGGTTCCAGTCACACTCACAGCCCTTAACCTGTTGCAATTACCGGCCCCATCCAGTTATTCTGAGGACTCTAAGGCCTGCAGGGGGTTTCTCAGCCGTTGCACCTGTTAGGAAGAGAATCTGTGGCTAAAGTGGACTTTCTGCACCTATGCACGCATGTCTTGGATCTGCTACCCAGTGCAGGGGTCACTAAGGGTTAACAGTTGTGCAGGGTGATTTCATTGATTGGAGCCCAGCTGCCTTATTTAAACACCTTAGCAGCACACAGACTCTGCTGTCTGATCTACAGCGTGTAGTGTGTGTTCCTGATCTGCCTGTACTCCGATTACCTGTTCCTACGACCCGGCCTGCCTGACTTTGCTGATTTCCGCCTGCACCGACCCCTGGACTGCCTACGACCACCCTCCTGCCTAGCCCTCCTGTACTTCTGCTGCCCGCCTGTTGACGACCCTGCCTGAACCCGACCATCCGTCTGCCTGCTCCTTCTGTACTGCACCGCCAGCCAGCTTCACGACCCGGCCTGTACGACCATGCTTCTTGTGCACGAGTGCACCTATGGACTTCCTATCAACACCAGTGACCCAGTCCGACCCTCGTGCTATCCTGCATTCCCGAGCCACCTGTCTACTCTACCAAGGGTTCCCGAGTCAGGGTCGTAAGGAAGGTTACCCACTGCATAGGTCAGACTCATCCGCCAGGTACGTGACAGCACCATTCATTTTCGGGCTATGGTGGCCTACATTATCTCTCTCTTGTTCGGCGAGGCTTTAGCCTGGACTGCCCTCCTGTGGGATAAGAGTGACCCAGTGGTTTCTAGCCTGTCTAGGTTCTTGAAACTCTTTCGGAACATCTTTGAGGAACTGGGTCGTGTCTCTTCAGCAGCTAGCACTCTTTTACCCCTCCGCCAAGAGTCTGCTTCTGTGGGGCAGTTTGCTCTTCATTTTCAGATTCTGACTGCTGAGCTGAACTGGAACAATGAAGCCTAAGTTGCAACCTTTTTACAGGGCCTCTCTGATCGAGTAAAGGACAAATTAGCGTGGAGAACCATCCCCACAAATCTGGACGATGGAATCTCCTGTGTAATTAGATCGACATTGGTTTTCAGGAGAGGACCCTAGAAAGAAAATACCAGCATTCCTTAGTTCCTAGTCAGCCTGAAATCCCCACTCTGCAATCCATGGAGCATCCCCTGCCAGCTGAGGAACCCATGAAGCTGGGTCAGACCAGGCTATCCCCTGAGAAGTGTGCTAAGTGCAGAACTTTGGGCCTGTGTCTCTACTGTGGGGGCAAAGGTCGTGACACTTGCTCGCTGCATCCGGGAAATGCTCGGGTCTAATACATTTGGAAGGTGGAGTATTGGACCCAGAAACCTCACCTTCATGTCTCCTTCTGTCAGTGTTCCTTCACATCAGTGCTTCTTTTTATTTGGTCCTGGCATACCTTGATTCTGGAGCTGCTGGCAATTTTATGGACTGGAAAACGGTTTCTTCCATGAAGCTTAGCCTTTTGCCTCTCGCCACTTCATTGGTGGTCTCAGCGATCGTTGGTACAGTTCTTCCAGGGGGCCCTATCTGCTTCCAGACCCTTCCGGTTAAGATATCAGTAGGATTACTAGACCAGGAGGAGATATCCTTTTTTGTCCTACCTAAGGCCTCAACCCCCATCATATTGGGTCTTCCCTGGTTACAGCTCCATTCTCCACATGTTGACTGGACTTCCGGGCAGATATTGGCTTCATGTTCCTTCGGTTTTTCATCCTGTCTACTCAAGGTGATCCCAAAGGAGAGACTTTCTGTTGCCACCACGTCAGTATCTTCTACCCTTCCCACTGCATATAGTGATTTCCGGGATGTCTTCTGCATGAAATCCTCCGCCACCATGGGGTTCCTTCCCATATTGTTTCGGACAGGGGGTTCAATTTACATCCCGCTTCTGGAGAGCTCTTTCCAAGTCCCTCAATATTGACTTGGATTTTTCTTCTTCTTACCACCCTCAATCCAATGGACAGACTGAAAGGGTTAATCAGGAGTTAGAGGTCTTCCACAGCACCTTAGTCTCTGCTCATCATGATGACTGGTGCTCTCTACTCCCGGGGGCATAATGCTCTCACAATAATCATGTTAACACCAGTTCTCAGAAGACCCCCTTTTTCACAGTTTATGGAAGACACCCTCAGCTTCCTATGACCTGTTCTCCGGACATTCCAGATTTGGCTACTGTTCAGCAATCATTCAATACCATTTGGGGTGAGGTTCATGATTCCCTCCGGACTGATTAGTTTAAGAGTTTTGCCGATCGTCGCAGGCGTAAACCGCCTTCTCTACAGATTGGAGACAAAGCCTGGCTTTCTATCAGGAACATCAAGCCAGGGTTCCTTCTCTGAAATTTGCCCCAAGATTCATTAGTCCGTAGTCTATAATTGCTATGTTGAATCCGGTTTGTTTTAAACTCCAGATTCCAAAAAGCCTCAGGATTTCGAACTCCTTTTATGTTTCCCTTCTGAAGCCTTTAGTCCTCAATAAGTTATCTCGTTCTCTCCCTACCACGGTTCTGGTCTTGGAGGATGGTTAGGAGTACGAGGTTAGTCTAGTCCTGGACTCCTGGGCTCTGTAAAGGCATTCTTCAGTACCTTGTGCATTGGAAAGGGTTTGGTCCTGAGGAGAGGTCTTGGATCCCTGCATCTGAGGCCTGGGCTTAGGTGGGGGAGGCCTTGTAAGAGTGGGGGGGTAATGTCATGAACCCATAGTAACGTTCATGTCCTGTCTGTTTGCTTACCTCTTTGGTTGTGTCAGCCTAGAGACCGTGCACATCACCACTTGTGGGCTAAGTAATCTGCTCTCAGTAAACCCCACTCCAGTCTCCATTTTAGGAAACACTATGTGCTGCAAAGCCTCCTTGCCGATCAATGTTGTGTGTGTTTGGCTTTGTGTGTGGTTGTTCATGTCATATGAGTCCACTTCTGTTTTCCCACCTTTGGCTTGTTCTGACTATCCCTGCCTGCCTGATACCCCAACCTTCGGCTTGTTCTCTGTCTCTCCTGTCTGCTTGATACCCCGACCTTGGCGTGCTCTCCTGTCTGTCCCTGTCTGCTTGTGGCCCTGATCTTTGGCTAGGCCGCTGACTATCCTTGATGTTCCTGCGCTACTGCTTCCTCTCTTTCACCTGTAGCCAGCCTAGCGTGAGCTAGGGGACCCCGGGGGCTGACAACCTGGATCCAGGTGCAGCCAAATCTATCCTCGCCACCAGAGGCTCTCGCGAATACCTACTGGCTCTTAGACTCTGCGACCTGGGGAAACCAATGCACTAGCTCCTTGTGTTTCAGTGCCAGTGCTCCAGAACCTGTCTTCCCGTAAACCAGCCAGAGCTCATTAGCAGCAGTCAGCTATAAGTCCACAAACTTAGCGGAGTGCTTTGCAACCTTAGCGGTGTGCTTTACACTTCAGCGGTGCGCATCTGTCACCTGACCCCAGATGTCCTGACATCAACATACATCACAAAGAGACACCTCCACATCCATCCCCCTTTTCCAGAGGCTTCTAGAAACAAAGGGGAGGAGTATCCAAGGGGTGTTGCTTCTTGCAATCTCCAGCTCTACCTGGGCCACTCCCCTACCCAGATCAAAACATTATTGTCAGGCCTGGCTAAATGTTGCCTCTCTTAGCAAAAAAAAAAAAAAAATAGAATGCATTAAGATAAAAAAACTTCTGCCTTTAAAACTCCTTTAAGCAAATCCTATCTTATAAGAAAATAAGTAAGCTACCGCCTCCCTGCCAAAGTCAGCTGTAGTGAGAACTACTGAGCCCATTAGTAATGCTGAAGGAACACACAATAAAAGGACCAGTTTGGCTGTCTTGCTCATCATATCGTTTGACATTCCTGCTTTAGGTGCCCATGATATGTTCAGATGCTGCTAATCGAATGTGCAGTAATAACTTCTGTGTGCTGTAGCCCAGACGTATAGTGGGCTCTTTCAATTAGCTTCAGGAGCCGCAAGGGGATTATGTGCTGGCGCTTTATACCCTTATTGGTTTTTAAGGAACTTGGTATAGCTGTTATGGCTACATAAATGAGTGCTGTTTAGTTGTGCTATGTGTGATCTGGATTTATTGAGGGACTACTTAACCTAAGGCTGGTCAAAGTAATCCCACTGTGGGATAGGCAAACAAATGCCCACATGCCCTTGATGCAATGACAACAGCAAAGCTGTGAACTGCCTGCAGCTCAAAAAGCCTGCCCAAGGGTTCTTATACCAGAAGCTGGCTTCAGTTGAGGCCAAAGGGAACTCTGCGAGTTCTGATGTAAAGGGGACCTCTGATTAAGAGAAACACTGTTCAGTGTTTTAAGAGAAATAAGTTCAGATTATGGGGGACTCTGCAGATTCAGATGTAAGGGGGAACTCTGCAGGTTCAGATGTAAAGGGGAACTCTATGGGCTCTGATGTAAGGGGCACTCTTAAGATTAAATCCATATGATTAGAATGTTATTTAATCACAAAATATGGATGTGCGCTGCTAAAGTGTTTGGGTTTGGCTTAGAGAAAAGGTGGCAACCCTAC
The DNA here is from genome assembly GCA_018402905.1 of Glandirana rugosa. Lineage (NCBI taxonomy): Eukaryota > Metazoa > Chordata > Amphibia > Anura > Ranidae > Glandirana > Glandirana rugosa. The sequence continues at coordinate 1,167,898 of BLSH010022783.1, forward strand.
CCAAAATGACAGGAAGGGGGGCTGCAGCAGGACATGTGAAGGGGTCCTAGGTAGAGCCTACTGCTTTGAGGGACAGATTATTGTTCTAAAATCATCACCTACTCCTATAGGGTCAGGTTCCTGCTTTTGCTGTAAGGGACAGATTATTGTTCTGAAATCATCACCTACTCCTATAGGGTCAGGTTCCTGCTGCTGTTGTAAGGGACAGATTATTGTTCTAAAATCATCGCCTACTCCTATAGGGGCAGGTTCCTGCTGTTGCTGTAAGGGACAGATTATTGTTCTAAAAGCATTGCCTACTCATATAGGGTCAGGTTCATGCTGGTGCTGTAAGGGACAGATTATTGTTCTATAATCATCTCCTAGTTCTAAAGGGAGAGGTTCCTGCTGGTGCTGTAAGGGACAGATTATTGTTCTAAAATCATCGCCTACTCCTATAGGGTCAGGTTCTTGCTGGTGCTGTAAGGGACAGATTATTGTTCTATAATCATCTCCTAGTTCTAAAGGGAGAGGTTCCTGCTGGTGCTGTAGAAGAAGAAGAATTTATTATTCTTTTTTTGTATTAATAAATACTTAAATAGTGCTACATAATACATTTGCGGGCAGAATGAGGAGAGCATCAAATAAGGGACTTGGTCCTGGTGCTGCTGGTGCTGCTGGTGTTGGTGGTGTTGATGAAGTTCCTGTTGGAAGGAGAGGACGTGGTCGATCTGTGCCAGATACACGCACAAGTGAAACACCTTCCTCAGGTAGCCGACAGAACCTTCAACGTTATATGGTAGGCCCGAATGCCGCTCAACGAATGGTGAGGCCAGAAGAAGTACAGGCGATAGTAGATTGGGTGGCTGACAATGCCTCCAGTTCCTTCACATTGTCTCCCTCCCGGTCCCTTGATGAAAGCTCAGAGTTGGCACCTGAACCCCATGGCCATCTGTCTTATACCTCAGCCCCTTGTAAATTAGCCAAGCAGTCTGAGCCCCAAGTTAGCAACAGACTCTTATGCTTTTTGATGACTCTCCTGGTGTGCTTTCCTTGGGCCCTCCACATAGCCCTGCCCCAGAAGTGGAAGACATTGAGTGCACCGATGCGCAACCACTTCTGTTGCAGGATGAGGACATGGAAACACCAGCGCTGCACGTCTCTGATGATGACGAAACACAGGTGCCAACTGCTGCAGCTTTCCTCAGTGTGCAGACTGACAAGGAGGGCAGTGGTGAAGGGTGGGTGGAAGATGATGTGGAGGAGGAAGATGAGGTCCTAGACCCCACATGGAATGAGGGTCATGCGAGTGACGTTTGCAGTTTGGAGGAAGAGGTGGAGGTCGCACAGAGGCACCAGCACAGCAAAAGAGGAAGCAGGTTGCAAAAGCGGAGCGAGTGTCCCCTAGACAGTAGGCCTGCTACTACCCACCGCACCCAGGGACCTAGCACACCAAAGGCAGCTCAAAGGCATTCCCTCGCATGGCAGTTCTTCAGACAATGTGCTGACGACAAGACATGAGTGGTTTGTACGCTGTGCAATGATAGCCTGAAGCGAAGCCTAAATGTTCTAAACCTGAGCACAACCTGCATGATCGGGCATCTAAATTCAAGGCACAAGCTGTATTGGAATAATTACCTCAAAATCCAAGAAAGGTCTCGGCCTCCTCCTGCTTCCTCTTCTGCTGCTGCTTCGGCCTCTTCCTCCACCTCTACAGTGCCAGTGTCACCTGCCACCCAGCAAACAAAGCATGTGACAGCAACGCCACCATGTCTGCCACCGTCCCCAAGCATTTCCACATGGTCCCATGGAAGCTTACAGCTCTCCATCTCCCAAACACTGGAGAGAAAGAGGAAGTACCCCCCCTACCCAGCCGCGATCCCTGGCCCTGAATGTCAGCATTTCCAAATTCCTGGCCTTTGAAATGCTGTCATTCTGTCTGGTGGACACGGACAGTTTTAAAAACCTGATGGCGGTGGCTGTCCCACAGTATGTGGTTCCCAGCCACTACATTTCCAAGTGAGCCATCCCTTCCCTGCACAAACAAGTCGGGGACAAGATCAAGTGTGCACTGCGCAACGCCATCTGTGGCAAGGTCCACATAACCACTGATACATGGACCAGTAAGCACGGGGAGGGACGCTATATCTCGCTAACTGCACACTGGGCAAATGTAGTGGCGGGTGGGCCTGAGGCGGCTAGCCATTTGGCGCATGTCCTTCCACCACCGAGGATTGCAGGGCATTTCTCTTTGCCTCCTGTTGCCTCCTCCTCCTACTGCGCTTCCTCCTCCTCTACCACCTCCTCATCCGCTCAGTGTAACACCTTCACCACGAACTTCAGCACATCCAGGGGGAAACGACAGCAGGTTGCTTTAAAATTGATATGTTTGGGGGATAAACACCACACTGCGCAGGAGCTGTGGATGGGCATTGAACAACAGACCGATGAGTGGTTGTTGCCACTGAGCCTCAAGCCGGCTCTGGGCCTAGCCGGTTTGACGCACATCCCTTGCCTGGCGCATGTGCTGAATTTGGTGGTACAGAAATTTCTAAAAAAACTACCCGGATATGTCAGAGCTGCTGCAGTAAGTGCGGGCCGTCTGTGCGCACTTTTGGTGTTCTCACCCTGCTGCTGCTCGCCTGTCTGCGCTGCAGCAGAACTTCAGCTTTCCTGCTCACCGCCTCCTATGCGACGTGCCCACAAGGTGGAACTCCACCTTGCACATGCTGGAGAGACTGTGC
>BLSH010022783.1:1172143-1182356 GCA_018402905.1 Glandirana rugosa
CTCCTCCTCCTCCTCCTCCACCACCGCCACTTCCACCTACACTGCCACGGTCACGGCCTAGTCAACCTCTAGGTTCCTACTCCACATCCACCCCCCCTTCCCATTTTTATTTTTTTATTTGATTTTAAGTTATTTTCCCTATCCCCATTTTTTTGTAGGGCACTTGTCCTACTCTTACCCCCATTTTACTTCCTTTTGCAACCCTCGAGCACTTGCCAGGACTTTTTTACAGCCATTTTTGTGCCAAAAAGTTTGGGTCCCCATTGACTTCAATGGGGTTCGGGGTCCGGGGTAAAGTTCAGGTCAAGTTCGGTACCGAACCCAAACTTTTTCTCTTAGTTTGGCTGGACCCGCCGAACCCGAACATCCAGGTGTCCGCTCAACTCTATTAGTTATCTTTGATGCTCACAAAAGCCAGAAAGTCTCCCAGGTGAAGGGAGGCAATGCAAATGTTGTATATTTCTATGGAAATGTATATTTCTATGGAAAACTTTTGAACCCAACCCCTTAGAGCTTCAAGATGCAGAACAGGTAATGCCCAGCATGGGCTTTAAAACAGAAAACTGTTTGCCACCAGAACTGGGGCAAAACGCTTGACCTAAAAACCTTCAGAGGATATGCAGAGGCCACAAGTGGAGAAACAATTAGAGAGAGAAAAAAGACCTTGCACTCTGTACTGTAGGCTCGTTACACTGGGAATGACAGTTGTTCAACCTCAACAGCATCTCTGACGCTGTTGTCCTGGTCTGTTTTAAAGAGACATTGTCCCCAGAAGGCCATGTAGGCTACTCCCTCAGACCGAGGAAATGCTGTAGAAAGTTATTTACCTAGAGCCCTCTGGCTTCTCTAGTTCTTCTCCACTCATGGTAAACGTACCTGCCTTAAAGAAAAAAATTAATTGCGCAGTGAAAAACTCTTATACCTTTCCTATCCTAAGCAGCTGGACACATCTAGATGAATTCACATCAATCCAACTCAAAAAAATATAAATCACAATTGTGCAATGTTAAAAGTGAGACTACATAACCCAAAATGTCAAATTACAAACAAAAAAATGTATCCCAATTGATAACATGACATCAAAAAATGATACAGTGAAAAATAAAGTGAAACAGTGATTTGAAAGTACACACTTCACATTCTTCACAGTGACTTGCAACAGCAAGACGATATACAGTAAATAGTGCTTATAAATAAAGCCCTCTTATTTTTATTGCAGATCTTGTGCCGTGACACAGACATATATATACAGTATCTCACAAAAGTGAGTACACCCCTCACATTTTTGTAAATATTTTATTATATCTTTTCAAGTGACAACATTGAAGAAATTACACTTTGCTACAATGTAAAGTAGTGAGTGTACAGCTTGAATAACAGTGTAAATTTGCTGTCACTTCAAAATAACTCTACACACAGCCATTTATGTCTAAACCACTGGCAACAAAAGTGAGTACACCCCTAAGCGAAAATGTCTAAATTGGGCCCAAAGTGTCAATATTTTGTTTGGCCACCATTATTTTCCAGCACTGCCTTAACCCTCTTGGGCATGGAGCTCACCAAAGCTTCACAGGTTGCCACTGGAGTCCTCTTCTACTCCTCCATGATGACTTAACAAAGCTGGTGGATGTTAGAGACCTTGTACTCCTCCACCTTCTGTTTGAGGATGCCCCACAGATGCTCAATAGGGTTTAGGTCCAGAGACATGCTTTGCCAGTACATCACCTTTACCCCCAGCAAGGCAGTGGTCATCTTGGAGGTGTGTTTGGGGTCATTATTATGTTGGAATACTGTTCTGCGGCCCACTCTCCGAAGGGAGGGGATCATGTTCTGCTTCAGTATGTCACAGTACATGTTGGCGTTCATGGTTCCCTCAATGAACTGTAGCTCCCCAGTGCCAGCAGCACTCATTCAGCCCCAGACCATGACACTCCCACCACCATGCTTGACTGTAGGCAAGACACACTTGTTTTTGTACTCCTCCCTTGGTTACTGCCACACACACTTGACACCATCTGAACCAAATAAGTTTATATTGGTCTCATCAGACCACAGGACATGGTTCCAGTAATCCATGTCCTTAGTCTGCTTGTCTTCAGCAAATTGTTTGCGGACTTATTTGTGCATCATCTTTAGAAGAGGCTTCCTTCTGGGATGACAGCCATGCAGATCAATCTGATGCAGTGTGCGGCATATGGTCTGAGCACTGACAGGCTGATCCTCCACCCCCACCCCTTCCACCTCTGCAGCAATGTTGACAGCACTCATACCTCTGTATGTGTAGACAACCTCTGGGTATGATGCTAAGCACGTGCAATCAACTTCTATGGTCGACCATGGCGAGGCCTGTTCTGAGAGGAACCTGTCCTGTTAAACCGCTGTATGGTCTTGGCCACTATGCTGCAGCTCAGTTTCAGGGTTTTGGCAAACTTCCTATAGCCTAGGCCATCTTTATGTAGAGCAACAATTCTTTTTTTCAGATCCTCAGAGAGTTCTTTGCCATGAGGAGCCATGTTTAACTTCCAGTGATTAGTATGAGAGAGTGAGAGCGATAACTACAAATTTAACACACCTGCTCACCATTCACACCTGAGACCTTGTAACACTAATGAGTCACATGACACCGGGGAGGGAAAATTGCTAATTGGGCCCAATATGGACATTTTCACTCGGGGGGTGTACTCACTTTTGTTGTCAGCGGTTTAGTCATTAATGGCTGTGTATTGAGTTATTTTGAGGGGACAGCAAATTTACAATGTTATACAAGCTGTACACTCACTACTTTACATTATAGCAAATTGTCATTTCTTCAGTGTTGTCACATGAAAAGATATAATAAAATATTTACAAAAATGTGAGGGGTGTACTCACTTTTGTGAGATACTGTATATATATATATAAGCTCATTCCCCCATAGATCTCCAAACTATAACAGGTCTAAAGTGCACTTGTTGTACAACCACTTTCCATCACTTCCAGGGGTTCCCCCCCATTCGCCCAATGTTACCCCGCCTTACCTACGTCACTTCCAGTTTTGTGCGTTCCACGCTGGATAGACGCTGGATCCGGGCGCACTTCCGGTGACGTCACCCGCTCGTCCGGCGTTCCATGTTGGTTCCACACAGCACGGCTGTTTCCTGTGTCTCTGGGCTTTCCTTGCGGCCTACCTCCACTGGTCGGAGAGGAGAGTCACCATCTGCTGCCCCATGATGTGCCCTTACACTGCTTATCTCTAGTAAGTTTTTTTTTATCCTTTGGCTTAAAAAATTGTATAATGCTGCGCTTAGAGATGGCTTCTCTCCTTTTTATCTCTCCCTCTTTAGAGTTTTGCTTCCCTCTTGGAGTGCTGCCTTGGTGCATCTAACCCATAAAATAAGCCTTCTCCTTTATCCATTGGGACGTTTCTCTGGTTTAAGTTGGTACACAGAACCGCCCCTCATCACTCTTATAGTAATATGAGAGCTATCCACTTCACCTGCTCAGCATTATGGGCTGTTGTGTAGGCCTCAACTCTTTATAGCTATGCACTGGACCTTAGGCAGAAGTAGGCAGGGCTACTACAACATGTATACTACCATGTTGGCACCAGGAAAAGTGCTTATGACTTTGAGATGATAAAGATTTAAACAATCATGTTAACTGAAAAAGTTACAAGCGAAAACAAGTCAAATGTACAGGTTATAAAGGCAACCTCCACGTTCTCCAATTTGCATAGAATATGGAACCCTCCTCTACCCAACTGATATAAAGCATACAGGACATAAGTGAGCAATGTACTATTTTTTCACAAAGTAATACTTCCAGCAGGCCATAAATGTCTCAAAGCCCGTCTTTAGCAAAGATTTTCGTTATGTAACAACTACTCCTCCCCTTGTAACTGGTGTCTGCTTAAGTAGAGAGACCATCTTATTAGCCCCTGTGAGATTATTACAGTGGCTGCAGAGCTCTTCATCCCCCTCAAGCTGGAATGAGGGATTGAAAAGGGTACTTACACATTCTCCATCACTACTCTCCCTAGGCAAAACAGAAATACACTGTCAGAAGCAACACTTGGGGTTGAAGCTAGGCATGTCCAGAGCTTACTGGCATTTCAGAGGAAGGTTCTAAGTAGTGATAGTGCTTATAACCCTCCTGAATGCACATGATAACACAGTACTGTAGTTTGTGTGACTACATTGCGGGAGACTCAATGCTGTTTGAGTAAGCACCAGTCACTGCCAAGATCACCACATTTTTAAACTATGCATCAAACTATGCAATAGGATAAGTTCTAAAATATGTTAAAGCTTACAGCTCTACTTTAAAGCTGATATTTAAGTATGGCAATTTTTACCGAATTACACAGGCCCAACTTGGGCCAACTTGGACCAATTTGAGTTTGCATGTGCCATACCTGTGAAATCTCCATGGAAGCTGGAAATCACTGTAGTGGTTGCTGAAAGTTTCAAGGTCTCAGGCCAAGTGGCTGCCCTGGACCAAAAACTGGGGGGGGGGGGGGGTACATGTGCCCCAGGCACCACATTGAAAAGGGCACAGCTGCTGGCAGGAGTAGTGACAGCGGCATCACTACTGTCAGCTCCGCACTGGGAGCGAGGATGTGAAAGCCGTGCATAGCATATTAAACAGACCCACTTGTTTGCTGCTTGTGCATTGGTCCAGATTGGACCAATGTAACTATGTATATACCATACCTGACTGATGCCCCTGAAGCTGCAGATAAAGGAACTGGGAAATCTGTTCTCAATCCCATTCTCTGTCTCACAACTGAGGCACCAGAGGTCTTTTTAGACCCCTGATGTTTCACCAAAGCCCCCCAACAGGGCTTCTAATAAATTATAAAAAAATATTGTAAAAAATATTAAAAATAATAAAAAAAATTAAAAATAAAAAAACTACCACCATCCAATGCCCTACTATCTCCAACATCTGCAAACGAAGTCTTTGCCCAAGTGAAACAATGTCTAGCTTCGCCACTGGCCCTGCTGCTTACTAAACACAATGCATTCTCAGATTGAAAGAGGTGGAGATTGTGATATCACCTCACTGCCTCTCCACCTCCTAATCAGAGATCACTTTGCATTCATTGAGAAAATACAAAGTTTTCCCTGGATGGTGCCCATTTGAGCATGTAATCTCTTATGTTCACAATGCATTGGGGCAGCTGCTTGGTACAGGACCCTGAAGCTAGTAGAGATCATTGTAGTAGCAATGTTTAGTGCAGTAATTTACAGTTTTCATGTGGTTCCCACAGGTCTGACATATACAGTACATACTTACATGGGTACAAGGAGGGCCAATGTATTTATGTAATAATTGCCATACCTAAACTTCAGCTTAAAACAATTATGGGTTTGTGAGACAATTGTGGAGGCAAACGAAAAGAAAAAGATGAGGGTTAAAAAGAGGTAGCTATTGACACTGAGCATGCTTGTGGGTGTGTAACAAAAGAAAGGAGGTCAAAATTTAACATATGATAGCTCAGTATGGTAGACAAAAAGTTCCTCTTGTTAAAATATCTTTTGCCCTTTTACTTTCCTTCGTGTTTCTTGCTCTCGTTTTCGCACCAATTTACCTTTTGGTATTTTATCTTTCATTATTCTAGTACAGAACATTTCAAAAAGAAAATGAGCAGAATACACATAATATATAGCTAGGAAACAGTCCATCTGTTTTTACCATTAAAGTGATTATGTCTGTTAGATCATCACCCTTTCCTGGTACATTTTAGCAATGAGTCATTTAAAATAAGAAATTCCAAAGCAATGAAAGTATGTGTGCTGTCTGTAAATGAGCTATATGTCTACAAATGAGTCCATTACCCTGTCCAGTATAATTTGTGTCTAGTATAGTATTTAAGATATACACCTTTAAAACTAATCACAGATTGTTTATTTTCTCCCCTCCAAATAATGTGGCTTCAAACTAATTGAGCCAATTAATTAAACTGGAGATAAGAAAATATGCAAACAAATGGAGGCTTTGCCTGTAAAAAACAATCCAATTTCACTTCTCGTTTTCTAATATAGTTAAACATAAATTCTGATTGGTTATTGGATTGGTGATTTTTGTGCTCAATTTCTTTTTTTTTTTTTTTTTGTCCAGTTTTAATAAAGCAGGTCCAATTTGTTAAAGGAAAATAAGTGAATAACTATCTTAAAGCCATAGTTCACCTTTACCAAAAAAAACTGCCTTTGCAGATAAGGGATGTCTGTGAATAAGAACAAGCTGTGCAGCTTTGACCAAAGTTGAATAATGTCCTTGCTATAGGTGTAGGCCATTTACATACCTCATAAAGCCTGACTGGAAAACTTCTAGGACATGTTGCTAAGGGAAGCCTAGGGTTACTGCTCACCTCCACCATCACAGTAGTGAGCTCTTTCTCTGATTCAAATCCCCTTACATGCGCTTTCTCTACCCTAATGCAGCAGCTCAAAGCTCAGTGTTTAAGAGCTCACTCCTGTGACTCCTGCGGTGGCGGAGATAAGCAGTAACACTAGGCTTTTCTTAGCAACAGCCTTAGCAATGTCCTAGAAGTATTCTAATCAGGCTTCATGAGGTACATGAATGGTCTACCCCTATAGCATGGGCATTATTTGACTGTGGTCAAAACTGCACTGCTTGTTTTATTTACAGGTGCCCCTTATTTGCTTAGAGTTTTTATGGGTATACTAACCCTTTAAGTGTATGTTTGGGGGGGGGGTATATTTCTGCAATACATGCACATTTTCCTGTGTTTTGTGTCTTCAAAGCTTGAGGACCTTGAAGAAGGGGAGATACCCCGAAAGCTTGTCCTGAAAAATTTTATGTTAGTGCAAATAAAAAAAGTATCACGGACAGTACTCAATTTTCGTATCTTCAAAGCAACTTCTTAGCTCCTTAAAAAGAATGAAATGTGCAGCTCTCTGCAAAGGCCACAGTAAATAGTTATCTGTCCTGCTGCCCACACAGTCCAAGCTTTTCTGAAACATGTTCAACATTCCAAGCTTTGAGGAGTGAGCTCATGCCGTGCTTTGAGTAGTTTCTTCCACCAGACCCTACCTACGTTATGGCGGGATGGGGGAGCCAACAGAAGGAAACACAGAGTGCAATGGGAGACCAGGCATCCCGCACCCTGAAGTGTGCCTGATGCTAAAAATCTTCTGCAAGCTAAAGCTGGCCATGCATTGCTCAAATTTCCAACAAATCCTGCTGAATTTTTCAATCAACTTTTGTTGAAGTTGCTAGTCCAAAATTCTCAGACAAACAGCACCTACATCCAATCAGATGCAGGCAATGTTCAGGTATTTCAATGAAACAGTGGCTTCTGAATACAATAGCCAACAGCTCACATCTCTCTATCCCTGCTGCTTAGTGTGGAAGGTGGAATAGATTTGTTTCTCTCATTCAGCCTGCAAGAATGCAAGCTGAACAAGAAAAATTCTATACATGTGTAGCCAGCTTTAGAGATCTTATACCCTGGTGACCAGGTGGCAGTAAAAGCAGGTGGCTGAGCTGTTGATTTATCACTGACCCTGAGGATTCTGACATCACAGTCTGAAAGGGCTGTACACATGCCAAAGCCATAATGGTTTGCTTCGGAAATTTTAATTTGGGTTGCAGTTTGATAGGCCTTGTGTCAAACTCATCCATTGATCTCAATGGGGCTGCACCACAACCACAATTCAAATTTAAAAAAATAATAATAAAACAGACATCAGGAAGTGGTATAGCAGTGCCTGAAAGACTGTCTCCTGATGCCCTTTTTTGTTTTACTCTTTGTAGCACTGCCCCCTTGGGGGTTGCTTAGAGTTACCTGTTCATCTGCGCCTCCATGACCCTGCAAATCTTCCAGCCCACCTGACACCCTGGGTTCAGACATTTTGGTTACACATTTAAATGACACACCAACAGGTCCAGGTTCAGGGCCCCAAAAACTGCAACCAGGCTCTGGCTCCTCCATACTCTAAGGAACAATCTCTCCATCCATGTCATGGATAAGGGAAACAGGAGTTTCCACAGGATCTGGTACCTCCAAATGGTCGATTGGTTCCAGTTTAACTCCTCCAGTTTCTCTCACAGGGGAGGATATAGGTCTTTCAGCCTCAAGCGGTTGAGGTTCTACCCTTTTGGGCTGAGATGCTTCATTCCCACTTTCCTGAGGAGGTTGAGAAACTCCACTGGTATCCTCAACAGGGAGACCCATAGCCAATCAAGGGTTTGTTCTTCCTCATCACTCTCCTCCTCTCTATGCTCCTGGGAGGTAGATTCAGGTGCCCAGCAAGTCCTAGATCTCAAAGAAAGGGGCCGGGGTGCATCAGAGCAAGGAGGTGGAGATACTTGAACAGCCTCAGATATGGGTAACAGGTGGTTCCGATGCCAGGTCTTGAGTAGACCCTTCTTCCCTTGAGGGTGAATCTGGTAAACGGGAAGCCCTGGTAGTCATTTGCAGATGATGTAGGGTTGGGAACGCCATTGATCAGTCAACTTATGTTTTCCTGGTACCCCCAAGTTGTGCAACAGCACCTGATCCCCTAGCTGCAAATCTTGAACCCTCACTTTGAGATCAAAGTTCTTTTTGTTTCTCTGTTTTCTAGCGGTGGATGCTTCCTTGGCTTTCACATAGGTAGTTTTCAAGCTTCTAAGAAGCCTATCGACATACAGTATCCTCGAAAAGAGGCCTGGGAAGTGTAGTCCAAGGACGTTCCAAAGGCCAGATCCACAGGCAATCGAGCCTTCCTAGAAAATACACATTATTTTACAGCGCTAGCAAATATGTGCAACAATACAAATAAAGTGACCAAACAAATTCCTTATAAAAGACTTAATGTAAAAAATTAATGTGCAAAATAAGTCCATATAAAAGTGCTCTTGTGCTTAAGTGCTTGAATATCATCCAAAGTGCTCCAAAGTTCTGGCCAGCATCTGTGACATACGGTCTTCGGGACAGGACATCTGCATCTCGGTTCCCCACTCCAGGCTGATACTTCAGGCTGAACTGAAACTCGAATAATGCGGCCAACCACTGATGCCCAGTAGCATCCAATTTAGTGGTAAACAACAGGAAAGGATTGTCGTCCGTTTTCACCACAAACGTGGCCCCATTTAAGTAGTCTCACCGCTTATCTACTACTGCCCTCTTGAGAGCCGAGAACTTGTACTTGTACACAGGATAGTTCTTCTCAGAGGGAGTAAGACTCCGGCTCACATATGCTACTGGACGAATCTTTCTTTCCGACTCTTGGTACAAAACTCCCCCCAGCCCATCTCTGCTAGCATCCACATGTAACTCATAAGTTTTTGAGGGATCAGCATAGGCCAAGACTGGTGCTTCCTTAAGACTCTCCTTCAAACATCCAAAAGCCTTTTCACACCTCCAGTGTCCATTGGTCTCGAATAGACACCCCCGTGACTTTATGGGTCCCCTTGCATTCAGCCTCTGCTAATCCTCATCCACTTGCCTCCGCAACAGCTAATTTAGGGGTCTTGCAATCTGGTCAAAGTTCTTCACAAATCTCCTGAAATAGGAGCAGAATCCTAGGAATGATCTCAGTTCAGTAACTGTACTGGTCGGAGCCAAGAAGTAACAGCTTTCAGCTTTTGTGGATCCGTAGATACTCCCTCAGCTAAGACCACATGTCCTAGATACAGTAGGTAACTTAAGTCTGGTAGAATTGACAGTTCTTCAATGACAGCTTCAGTCCTTCGGCATGCAACCTCTGAAAGACTTTCTCAAGTCGGACTTGCTCCTCCAATGTCTTGCCGAAGACAATAAAATTATCGAGGTACACAAGCACCTCTATCAAATTCATGTCACCCATAGAGTTGAGCGAACCTCTGGAAGTTCGGGTTCTGCTGGTCCGGCCGAACTTCGGGACAAAGTCCGGGTCCGGGTCTGGACGGAACCCGAACGATCGCACGGACACCGAACCCCATTGAAATCAATGGGGACCCGAACTTTTAGGCACAAAAATGGCTGTAACAAAGTCCTGGAAAGCCCTAGAGGGCTGCAAAAGGAAGTAAAATGGGGGTAAGGGTAGGGCAAGTGCCCTACAAAAAATGGGGACAGGGAAATAACTTTAAATATTTAAAAAAAAATAAAAACATAAAAAATGCAAAAATGCAAAAATGGAGGTGAATGTGGATCATCTTCAAACTGTGTCTGAAAAGTATTAATTAACGGTAGAAGCCATATAACTGTTCTAAAATCATCTTCAAACTAGGGCAAGTGCCCTAC
>BLSH010022783.1:1188993-1204154 GCA_018402905.1 Glandirana rugosa
CTGGGTCGGAGAAATATTCGACCTCAGTGCATCACGACGTCAGTGCACGAGAACCCGATCACATCCCTTTCCTTCGACTGCCGCACTCCCTCTCTTAACTCTGTAAAATTCTAGACTAGGACGTAGGTCTCTATCTAATGAAATGATGACGACAGACACGACAACGAGACTCCTGTCTATCGTCTTTAATCTCTAAAGTGTATGCCGACGAAACTCAACGTCTAGTTCGAGACGTATTTTGTTGCTAGCGATGATCTCAACTCGCTTGTGGACCTTCAAGCCCAAGACGACCAGGCAGGCTTGAAGCCCTGTTTCAGGCCCAGGCCCAGGCCTGCCTTGGGGTCCGTGCGATCGTTCGGGTTCCGTCCGGACCCGGACCCGGACTTTGTCCCGAAGTTCGGACGGACCAGCAGAACCCGAACTTCCAGGTGTTCGCTCAACTCTAGTAGCGATCGTTGTTTTATGCAGAGCTTGATCTGCAACTCAAAGCAGCCGTATGTGAAATCTCTAATTTCTGCTATCTGTCCTCAGAGCAACAGCACAGACAGCAGTAGTAAAGTAATCTATCTCTGGATGCAGGATCAGATCTTAAAATGTCTCAATTCTCTCCCTCACGCCGTCAGCTTCCTTTCCCTACACTAGCCCAAGAGCACGTGACTGCAGCACTACGTGACTCCAGCTTATAAAGAGGCTGGGTCACATGATGCACTGGCCAATCACAGCCATGCCATTAGTAGGCATGGCTGTGATGGCTTCTAAGGGCAAACCAGTGAAACGCTTGTTGATTGGCTGCCCTGCAGCTTCTCAACACGTGGAGTAAAATAGCAGAACCCCGGACCGAACCCCAACGATTTTTGAAATGTCCGGGTCCGGGTCCGTGCCCCGGACACCCGAAAGTTCAGTCCGGGTTCGCTCAACACTAGTCACCCAACATGTTCTCCATCAACCTCTGGAAGGTGGTTGGGGCCCCCGTTAACCCCTGCAGCATGTGATTGAATTCAAAGAATCCTAATGGGCTAATGAAAGTCTTCTTCTCTTGATCTTCCAGATGTATAGGTATCTGGTAGTATCCACTCTTCAGGTCCAATACACTGAACCATTTGTCTCCAAATAGGCACTGCACTGCATCTTCTATGCGAGGTGTGGTGTACTGATCAGGGATAGTTCTTCGGCTCAGAGTTCTATAGTCGATAAACATCCAAAGAGACCCATTTTTCTTGGTCACTACCACAATAGGGGATGCGTAAGGACTCCTGGCCTCTCTAATGACTCCAGTCTTATTCAACTCAGCCAACTGCTCTCGCAGATCTTCCAAGTCCCACAAAGGGATCCGTCAAGCTCTCTCGAAAAGGCTTGTCTTCGCTCAGCCGAATTCGCTGTTGGGTGCTCTTGGCACACCCCACATCTAAGTCATTCTTGGAGAACATCTTCTCCCATCTGGCTAACTGAGCTCTAATATTCTCTTTCCATCTCGGGGACAAAGAGGGACACCGGACAGAAAGCTCTTTCCCATTTTCCTTCTGGACCAAATTGTCCGCTGTCACTGGGGTAGCCGCACTCACTTTCTCAATTCTCGTCCGAGATTTCAAGCTGACTGGTGACATTTTGGACACTGACAGGGATTCTTCCCCCACTTCTCATCAATGACCTAGTAGGCACAATCTCTGGGATGAGTTCTATTCCCATATCTTCCTCCAATGGGTCAGCTTCCAACACCACATAGAGACCCGGCTGGTCCCATGACAGTTTAATGGCGGCCTTTATGCAGGCCCTTTCTCTTGGTTGTAACACTCTCTCTTGAGTATCCAATTGCCACAGACTTCCCACTCCTTCTGCAGGTGTTCTTTGTTCCTGCAATAACCTTTGAAAAGCTTGCCTCAGCTGAGGATGTATCTTCTTCACAGTAGCACCTTCTTTGCTAATGGGGTAGGTAATCTTCTCACAAGGTTGTTGTTGGTTCCGATCAACAAGGAATTTCATCCTGCCCCAGGAGGTCGAGGGCAAACAGCCAAAGTGTTGAATGTTTCTGGCTTCCCAGACAATGATGGGTCAAAAGCTATCTTGATGGGGATATATTCATCATAGGGTCACTTTTGGGTACCTATACCCCAGATTTCCAGCTCTTCTAGCTTACACAAAGGGATATGCTTTAGGCGTTTGACATAGAAATCCCTTAACAGCAATGTCACTTGGGCTCCAGTGTCTAGCAGTGCTGGGGTGTAGATCACTTGAAGGGAGACTATTGTAGACTGCCCTACCAAATTTTTTAGCAGATCTCTTGCTTGTGAATCTACAGGGTGGGCCATTTATATGGATACATCTTAATAAAATGAGAATCGTTGGTGATATTAACTTCCTGTTTGTGGTACACTTTTCAAGATGGGTGGTGACCATGGTGGCCATTTTGAAGTCGGCCATTTTGAATCCAACTTTTGTTTTTTCAATAGGAAGAGGGTCATGTGACACATCAAACTTATTGGGAATTTCACAAGAAAAACAATGG
The DNA here is from genome assembly GCA_018402905.1 of Glandirana rugosa. Classification (NCBI taxonomy): domain Eukaryota; kingdom Metazoa; phylum Chordata; class Amphibia; order Anura; family Ranidae; genus Glandirana; species Glandirana rugosa. Next base: position 1,191,497 of record BLSH010022783.1, read on the forward strand.
TGTGCTTGGTGCTGCACATCTCGTATCTTCACAGCATATGGTTTTTTAATGGTTTTTATGGTCAGTAAAAACCAATACCGGGTAAGCTGCTCCTTCCAGGAGGTACCGCCATTCCTCCAAAGCCGACTTGATGGCCAGCAATTCCCTATCACCGACATCATAGTTCCAGCAAGATGGTGCACCACCATATTATGGGTGTCAGGTCCGAGCATTCCTACATGAACAGTTTCCTGGAAAGTGGATTGGTCGTCGTGGGCCAGTTGAATGGCCCCCAAAGTCTCCCGATCTGACCTCCTTAGACTTTTATCTTTGGGGTCATCTGAAGGCAATTGTCTATGCTGTGAAGATACGAGATGTGCAGCACCTGAAACTACGGATACTGGAAGCCTGTGCTAGCATTTCTCCTGTGGGGTTGCTATCAGTGTGTGAAGAGTGGGAGAAGAGGGTTGCATTGACAATCCAACACAATGGGCAGCACATTGAACACATTTTATAAGTGGTCAGAAACTTGTAAATAACTCATGAAAGAATAAAGTTACGTTAAAACCAAGCACACCATTGTTTTTCTTGTGAAATTCCCAATATGTTTGATGTGTCACATGACCCTTTTCCTATTGAAAAAACAAAAGTTGGATTCAAAATGGCCGACTTCAAAATGGCCGCCATGGTCACCACCCATCTTGAAAAGTTTCCCCCCTCACATATACTAATGTGCCACAAACAGGAAGTTAATATCACCAACCATTCCCATTTTATTAAGGTGTATCCATATAACTGGCCCACCCTGTATAGTCTGGGCCCTAACTGGCTTCTTTGATGGCTGAGAAGTTTGTTTTCCTGCTTGGCCAGAGAGGTGTGCATTGATCTCCCGCCTCCATCTCCCCCACCCTGGGGACTCACTTTTAGGAACAGGCAAAGGCGGAGGTAGCTTGGTACGAGGCCTCTGTTTCATCTTCTTCTTAGGTTTGGAGCACAGTTGGCTCCTTCACTGAGGTCCCCTGAAGTTTGCCACCAGTTTTTGGAAAAGGATCTTCTGTAAGGCTTTCAATACTTCGGTGAGCAACTGGGGGCTAATTCCGGCCCTGGGACATTTAGCCTGGAAGTGCCCAACTTCCCCGCATCCAAAACATTTATTTTCCTGAGTTTAAGGGAGCTTTGGCCCCCCTTGGTGAAGTCCTTGCTCTTGTACCTTAGTTTGGGTTTCCATTAATCAAAGCATGATACATTTGAACTTGGGAAACTTGGGTCATTAGCTCAACTCTCTCTGGATTCGCCCGCTGTTTTTTTGGTGTCAGGACTAGCAAGCCCTTCTTGCTCTGGTTCTGTTTCACTGTCCTCATCTAAGAAACCAGCTTCAACATGGAAAGCCCAAGCAGACACTTTCTCTCTTCTTCCTCCACCCAACTCTCTCATTCCCTGGCTCTTCTCCTCTATCAAGGCTTCTTCTTCCTGTACTTCTCTCATCAGTTCAGGATAAGTTGTAACCATCTGCGTTTTCTTCAATAATAATTTCAAAACAATAGGATGTTTGGGGCGGGCCGAAGCTTGATCAGCATCCTTCGGGACTATTCCCTTCTTAAGGATAATCTGATGTAACATTCTGTCTACTCAAGAAATGTACTCGGAGAGCCTCTCCTCTCTCTGCTGGTGAGTATGGTGTAACTTATAGGAAAGGTCTACAATTGTTTCAATTATTTTGAATACAGCGTACAGAGCATCTATGTAGTTCATAGCAACACAAGCTTTCTTACCTATTCACAAATTGTGGATTACTTCAGCAGCTGGGCCTCGGAGGCTCTCACTAAATCGCTGTCATTTCACAGCCTCTGGGACACCCCACTCTTCTACTGCCTGAATGGCCTGACTCATCCAGGTCTTGAACTCCTCTTCACCAGCTGAGGTTGGGAGCTGCCATGAAAAGAACCGGTAGTCTCCGGTATCCTTGGTTTGCATTCCCGGACCCATTTTTCACCAAACTGTCAACCAGTCGGCACATATCAGTGTAGACCGAGGTGGGAGTGGCAATAGTCCCATGGGAATCTGCCCCACCTGCTCCTGGACTTACCACCTTGGCCCTCGGTGGCCCCTCAGTGGCCTCTTCCCCCACTTGCAGGGGGATCACCCGAGAAATCACCCCATCAGCTAGGGGTACCTCTTCTTCCCGTAAGTGGGCAGGTGTCTCCTCCTGCCCCTCCATCAACACCCAAACATAGTCCAGAGTGAAGTCTACTTCTACATCACTGTCGGATCTCTTTCTCAGTGCACTCCCTTCCTGGGACCTCCAGAACAGTGCTTCTCTCCATCCGAGCTCCTTGTGCTCTTCCCCAGGCAACTGCAGCAGTTGGGTCCATCTCTCTCTTTGTGGCTCATGTCTAGGCTGGCTAGGGCCTGCAGCAGAGAACATCCCAGACGAGCCTGCAGCAGAGAACATCCCAGACAAGCCTCCAAATGTAGCACTGCCCCCCTTGGGGGTTGCTTAGAGTTACCTGTTCATTTGTGCCTCCATGACCCTGTGAACCTTCCAGCCCACCTGACACTCTGGTTTCAGACATTTTGGTTACACAGTTAAATGGCACACCAACACACTGCAAATAAGTGACTCCCTGATTTTACTGGTTCAGGAAGAGAGTTAGATAACATGATTTAGGTCAGATGAGTTCTGGTTGAACAGCCAAGGCTCAGGTGAGGAGATCCTTGAAAGCAATTGAATTACAGCTGGAAATCGCAGTTACAGAATAACAGTATACATAAAAACAGACAGCAATCAAATGGAACTGAAGTGGACTAGTAATTACTGTATTTTATAATACCATTATTAGGTAATCCCAGGCCGGCCTATTTCACCTTAAGTCTTAATGGGAGACCAGGTTTAATAAGTATAAGGGGGTTTCCCTTTAAATAGCAGTAAACAGCAATGCCCAGAGTGCAACACCTGCAATTGTCTTCACCAGCAGTTGGAGCTCAAGCAAACTTGAAATTCCCAATAATTAAGGAAATTCAAAATGGCTGTAATACAACTTTTCTGGCAGTAGTTCCCTTAAGAACTACTTGTTCCTAATTGAGGCAATCATTTGCGCCAGTGTCGGTGCGCCAGTGTCGCCACCTTAATACTATATATCACTGTGGCAGCAGCAAATTCTTATGTTACTGTCACATCTCCCTTTAGGAAACTGGTGGTAATTAAGGCCTACTCTGATCTTGCATACAGTACGGAGGTACTCCAGGACTCATAAATGTGACAGCTTCCTGCATAGTGTTGTATCCTCTGCCTCATTTGGCTATCAGCCGGGAGAAAAGCTAAATGTAAACAATAGGGCGGGATGCAGCTGATGTAATTTCCCAAATATGGGCAATGCCCATATTTTGGGAAATGATTTGTCACTGTTTGGGAACTGAGGGGCTAGTTCCCCATCCGGTCCGCTGCACTTTTTAGCGATAGTGCACAGCAGTGGGTGGATTTGGAAGCTGTGATCGGACCACAGAGCGGCTATAGATCAGTTCCCCATCAGGCCCTACCCACCCCTAGTATAAAAATCCTTGACCATATGCCTGTCAGTGCGATGAGATCAGTAGCCAGGGAGGGAGTGCAATGGGGAGGGAGTGTGCAATGTGAACACTCCTTCCCCAGTACAGACACAAACAGATCCATGTAGTTGTCTGTGACACATACATGAATTGGGCGCAGGCACTGACACTTTCGGTGATGCACCCTGACAGAATTCTAAAGGTTTTCTACAATGTCTGAATGGGCTTTAAAGCAAAGTTCCGGCCAAAATATGACTTTTAAGATAAAAATACTCATGCCTCCTGCAATGTAACAAAGGTATGCTGTATACCATGCCCAGTATTATATTTGTGCAGCATCGTTCTCTTACATTGTGAAGTTCCTGCACAGCGCAGCCATCTCTAGTGTGGGCATCTGAAGCCGCAGTGTCCTTCTTCCTGGATTCCAGCATGCTGGCTACCTAGCATGCACCTGACGATCTATCGCATGTGCAGTGTGGTGCAATTTTGGTCAGCTTGACATGGCACGGCTCCAGTAACATTTAACATTGGCTTTTATGGAAAATCTTGGTCAGCTTGACATGGCATTGCTCTAATGCCATGTCAAGCTGACCAACATTTTTCATAGATGCCAATGTTAAATATTACTGGAGCCGTGCCATGTCATGCTAACCAAGGATTTCCATAGACGCCAATGTTAAATGTTTCGGGAGCCGTGCCATGTCAAGCTGACCAAGATCTCCCAGGAGCCAATGCAAAGCCGCAAATGATGTACGGCGCTGCTGCCCCTAAAGGAGGAAGTGAAATTAGATATAGGCATTAATCAGGTAAGTAAACAGAAATTAAATAATAAATTGCCAATTCATTTTAAGGATGCACATTAGTGCTGTATGGTGAGGAGTGAAAAATGTGTGTGGAACTCTGCTTTAAGAGCATTTTTTACCTTCTTTCTATTCTGTTTCTGGGGCAGGAAGCAAAGCGAAATCCTTCCAGTGGAACATGGACACCAATAAGTACTAAACACATTTTATTTGCTGTTTGATTATTAGTAAATTTATAATGTGTATTCATTTTATTATGGTTGTATATAAGCACATAATCCCCAGATCTCTGTCTACATGTGTAAAATATGTCAAGGATTGAAAACAAAAATCTGTTTTGGAAAATCTTTCTCAAGGAAAAGAGTATGTAGACATGCAGCAGTTCATCGGTTAGGTAAAGTAATATGTTTCAGCTCATTCAGTGTTATGTGAAAGAAATATCTGAAGTATCTGGACAATGAATGTTCACAGATGCTCATGTCTCTTTGCAGTTTTGCTATAGAGCAGCTATTCTTAACTAGGGTTCCTTTTGATGTTGCTAAGTGTTCCTATGGTTGTGGATGGTTGACTTCTTATCTGATGATATCTGCCTAGTTCAAGGGCCAGTGGCATGACACTAAAGATCTTTTTAGTGATCTGAAATCACTGTAAGAGGTACATTCTTCCCACTGGCCATCATTGTAAGAGGCAGTTTTCCACTTACTCCCAAATAATTGGTTTTAACAGGTGTTCCCCAAGAGCTAAAAATTATTTTAAGGATACCCTGGCGTAAAAATGTTAAGAGAGGCTGCTATAGAGAAAAATATTAGAAGGCACCAACTGCTGTTTTTTCTATTCCTGATGTTGGCAGAATATTATATAGAATAAGAAATGCATTTCCATTATTTTATTGTTTTATTTCTGAAATATTACATTCTTCAAACCTCCCAACTTTTTGAGATGGGAACAAGGGACACCTATTAGCAAAAGTATGTAGGCATAGGGCACACTCCCTGCCGCGCCCCCTTAACCGCTTGCCGACCGCTGGTCGGCAATTGACGGCGACAGAGTGGCTCTTTCCCGCAAAACGCCGTCACACGACGGCGGCTGCGGGATCGAGCTTAGTGAGCATGCGCGCGCCGCCGGAGGCGCGCCCGCGCGCTCACTGTGTTCGGGGAGGGCCAGGGAGCGGGTGCGGCAGCTTCGATGGCCGCCGGCCACCCGCGATGCCCCCGCCCAGAGCGAAAAAGAACGGAGGTCCGTGTAAGTAAACACGGACCTCCGTTCTGTGAAGGGGGAAGGGCTGTGATCACAGCCTTCCTGTACATGGAGGCTGTGACCACTTCCCTTCCCCAGCTAGGGCAGTCCCCCCACAGTAAGAACACGCCCAGGGAACACAGTTAACCCTTAGAGCGCCCCCTGCAGGTTAACCCCTTCACTGCCAATGGCATTTACACAGTAATCAGTGCATTTTTATAGCACTGATCGCTGTATAAATGCCAATGGTCCCAAAAAAGTGTCAAAATGTTCCGACATGTCCGCTGAAATATCACAGTACCGCTAAAAATCGCAGATCACCGCCATTACTAGTAAAAAAAAAATAAATAAATAAAAACCCCAAAAGTGAATTCTCATCATCCGTAAACGCGACCACTTTTGCGCAAACCAATCAATAAACGCCGATTGCAATTTTTTTTATCACAAATATGAGGAAGAATATAAATCGGCCAAAACCAATGAAAAAAAATGTTTTTTTATATATTTTTTTTGGATTTGTATTTTAGCAAAAAGTAAGAAATTTGTGTTTTTTTGCAAAATTGTTGCTCTTCTTTTGTTTATAGCGGCGATCAGAAATGACGCAGCGGTGATCAAATACCACCAAAAGAAAGCTCTATTTGTGGGAAAAAAAGGACGCAAATTTTGTTTGGGTACAACGCCGCACGACTGCGCAATTGTCAGTTAAAGCGACGCAGCGCCGAATCGCAAAAAGGGCTCCGGTCCTAAAGCTGGAAATCCTTCCGGGGCTGAAGTGGTTAAAGGAGAAAAAAAATGATTGGTTAAACCCATAAGTGCTTTTTTTTACCACTATTCCTTTATACTGTCTTCTGAAATGTACAAATGCCACAATTTAGAAATTGTATGAAAGATTCATTTTATATACAACTATATAGATCAGACCAAATGAAGGACAAACGAGGAAGAAAGAGGGACAGAGGGACTTTGTTCCAAATCAGGGATGGTCCCTCGAAATCAGGGACAGTTGGGAGCTATGCATTCTTTATTTACATCTAATAGTTTCTCTAGGAACATTTCCCGCATTTGAATTTTCTTTGTATGTTGAGAAATAAATAATAATTTAGCTTTTCAGGTCGCCTGCATATACTTCATTTTACACAATTGATCAGAGAAAATATGTTTCTTCAAACAAATTCTCTCCAGCTGTGTATGTAGCAGCTTCCCTAAAGCCGGCAGAGCACCTGAACTGACAAACATGATTACATTTCAGTCCATGAGAATGAGTCATGGATCCTGCCTGTTCATGCTGGTTAATAACCCCAGTGGAAATCACACACCACATTTCTCACTTTGTACTGGCTGCATGCCAAATGACTTGCCAAGTCAACCATTTTATTCCAAAGAGAGTGTAACTTGTCTTATAAAGACCCTTTATGAGAACAGTTGTCTGCAATTTCCCAACACTAAACAGAAAATATGATTTATGAATAAGCTTTGTTTTGACAATAAGAAGAGGCAAGGAAAAAGTATATAGTTATTAGGACAGTAGGGGAATCCGATAGACTTTATGCTTATGTGGCTTCAGCACAAGTTAACTTGGTAAACAGTTTGGTTATGTATTTATGATTGTCAGTCATATATGTTTTAAATCTCTTGCTTTGAATAAGCTGTCTTGTCCATGAGTGCCCGTGGACAGTTGTGAGGAGCCTTTGAAGAGAATCGGTCATTAGTAATAAAGGCTAAAGCTTATCAGATGCTGAAACCAACATCTCTTCCAAGTGGTTGCTGAGTGGTCAAGTGTTTTAAACCATTTAGTTAAATATACTATTTAAACCCGAGCTCCTGAGTAACGCTCAACAGCAATTAAGAATGTACACTGAATGCTCCCCTTTGAAACCAGTGTTTGCAGCTCAGCATTCAAAAACACATTTGTTAAAATAATCAGGAACAAATATACTTAACCACTTCAGCCCCGGAAGGTTTTCCAGCTTTAGGACCAGAGCACTTTTTGCGATTCGGCGCTGCGTCGCTTTAACTGAAAACTGCGCGGCCGTGCGACGTTGCACGCCTCTGCGTCATTTCTTATCGCCGCTATAAACAAAAGAAGAGCGACCATTTTGCAAAAAAAACCCAAATTTCTTACTTTTTGCTAAAATTCAAATCCAAAAAAAAAATTAAAAAAACATTTTTTTTCACCGTTTTTGGCCGATTTATATAATTCCTCATATTTGCGATAAAAAAAATTGCAATCGGCGTTTATTGATTGGTTTGCGCAAAAGTGGCCGCGTTTACGGATGATGAGAGTTCGTTTTTGGGGTTTTTATTTTTTTTTTATTTTTTACTAGTAATGGCGGCGATCTGCAATTTTTAGCGGTACTGTGATATCGGGGAGGACATGTCGGACATTTTTGACACTTTTTTGGGACCAATGACATTTATTCAGTGATCAGAAATTTAAATGTCCACTGATTACTGTATAAATGTCATTGGCAGTGAAGGGGTGAACCTTGGGGGGGAGAGCTAGGGGTTAATAGTGTTCCCTGGGTGTGTTCTTACTGTGGGGGGGTTGGGCTAACATGGGCATGAGAGATCTAACTGATCCCAGTGACAGGGATCAGTAGATCTCTCATGCCCCACTGACAGGGCGGGGAACTGCCGTGTTTACATCGGCGGTTCCCCGTTCTTTTCCCTGTAGCCGCTCATCGCGGCTCGCCGGCGGACATCGGGTCCGCCCGAGCCGCAGGCACACTCTTCAGGAGTGCGGCGGGTGCGCGCGCGCCCCCTGGTGGCCAAAAGCAAATCACCGTTTATTTACGGCAATTCGCGCAGGGCTCCCCCACTGCCGCCGTAAAAAGACGGCACGTGGTGGGGAACCGGTTAAAGAAGAATTCCAGGCATCTGTATATTATATATAGTTACAGTGGTCCAGCATGTGCCAATATACGTAGTTATGTATATACCATACCTGGCTGTTGCCCCTGGAAGCTGGAAATTACTCTAGTAAACTCCTCTACTCCAGTGATCTCCAGATGCATTGCGAATACAGGAGTTCTGCTGCTCAGCACCAGTGCCATTCAGAGAATTCTTTGCATTTTCTGAATTAATGAAAAGCATTCTCTGATTGGATGAAGTGGAAACCCACCTACCTACCTTATCCTCATCAGACAGCTTAAATTTTATGTATTTATTTCAGGTACTTATATAGCGTTGTCAATTTACACAGCACTTTACATATGTATCGTGGATCTAATTTACCTACCATAATACCAAACCTTTATCTGAATCCGAATAATGTTGTTTTTTTCCAATCAGGTCATTCTCCATCCTGCATGTAAGTAAAGGGGCTGGATGCTGCTGACATCAGTGATCTTATATAGACAAATGCCCATGTTTAATCAATGCCATTGTGTTTGTTTTTTGGAGATTATGATGGTCAGTAAAAACCCCTCATACACCACAAAGGGGGACTAGAGTCATATTTTCATTTTTGATGTAGTCTAAGGGATCTAGTTACCAATTTTGTGAAAAGCAGTAGATGCCTTGATGGACAGTCATGTTGAATGCAACTGTAAGATGCCATGTTAAGAAAAGGACCCTAAAAAATCAACAACCTGCAAATAAAGTAAGAAACTCAATACAATGATCTTCACTTACTCACTCTATTTGCCCAGGTAAATATATGTTTAAAAGCATTTTGTTAATATTTGTTTGATAAATGCAACACAGTATCTGTTGACCCTACCAGAAATTCAGTAAGCTTGTAATTTCCTGCACACCCTGCCTCTGCTGCACTCTTATCAGTTAGCAGTGTTATCAGCCCTCTCCACTGCTCCTTGTGGACTATAGAACACCTTTGCTTATGATACAGTGATGAAGAGAGGGGAAGTTTTTCTGTAGCCCACATTTCCTGTATTAGGGTGACAATGCTAGTCCTCCATAGATATAGTACAGTGAGTAAGCCTGGAAAAAAACGTGTTATTGGAAGGATCACCAGTTGAAAATTAAGAAGAAAGAACATGAAACAGAAAACAAATACAGCCACCATATCTACAGAATGCAGCTTATTAAATATTTAGATACACTTTAGGGCCCTTTCACACAGGCTGTCTGATCAGGTCCGCCTGTCAGTTTTTCAGGCGGACCTGATCGGACTTTCTATTCCCCCTTATGGAGCGGAGGATGTCAACAGTGACATGTCCACAGACATCTGCCGCTATCCGATTCTGTCTGTAAAATCCAGACAGATGATGGTCCTATTTTCCATCTGTCTGGTGCATCGGATTGGATAGGATCGGATGAAATCAGACAGGCAGTCTGTTTTTACCCAATCTCCCCACAGAGGAGAGTGGGATTCTGTACATCTCCGCTCTGCACAGTGAGCAGTGATGGACCTGTCATCCACCTGCTCAGCGGGGATCAGCGGCACGATCCCCCCACTGAGCAAGCGGAATCCGTCCAATGTAGGCGCCCGTGTGAAATAAGCTGAAAGAGGTTAGAGAGAATATGATCATTGAGTTTTTTACCATATAGCACTTTAGGGAATACCCTTTCAATTTGATTAATTTCTGTATGTGGCAAAGCTGTCAGTTCCTTAATTTTTCGCAGTAATTCAAGTTTTGTATTTTTGTTGCTGGAATTTTTGATTTATGGAAACGTCCATAAATGTAAAACTGACAAATTATACCATGAAACATATATTTTTATTTGTTAGATATATATGCCTTTATCTGTTCATATTCATTGGCCTTTTTAATTGTGATTATTTATTTATGAGCTGAATTTTTAATGCAAAAAGAAACCCTTATTTTCAAATGTAATTTAACCTACCATAATAGGTATGCAGTATCAGCACATTAGTAATTTAGAGCCCTGTGCGGTAGTACGGCATAGAATGGTCTTAGATACCTTGGGCTTTTGGAACAAAGTATAACCGAAAATGTGAATTAAAAAGGAACTAAACTCTAACATAAACATTTCTTGCTTAATTGAGGATAAACAGCAACCTGTAAAATGTACCCTGTCATATATTCCTCTTAAGAAGCAGCAGTGTACTTTCTGGTGTCTGTGTCCAACAGCAACCATCTGCATAGTGAGATTGACTAAGAGTAGGTTCACATATGTATAGGTCGTGCATGAGCATTTGCACGGGCATGTCGTGAGTACAGCAGCCCATTTATTTGAATAGATTTTTGTACATGCAAGAACACACGTAAAGAAGCCCCAGAACAAAATGTACCTTCTTTTTTGATGCATTATTAACCTTCTCTCAAATATCGCCCAAATATTTCCTTCTATCACCTCCTCCCATGCTCACCTCCAGGACTTTTCCAGAGCCTCTCCCATCCTCTGAACATCTTACCCCAATCTGTCTTTTTTTTGTTGTCGATTCCTACCTTTTGTTATTCTGAAGAAACCACTGTTTGTTTGTCTGGGTCCATGTAGAAAGTAAATCTAATGGGAGTGGTTTCATAATTATCAATTGGCTGCTGCACTTGCAGGACTCTAATGAGGAAAAATGCATCCCTTTAGGCGTGATTTTCCTATTGAGAGTGTGTCACCAAAATTACATTTTTGTTGCAGGTGATGCCTGAAATCTGACGTGTATCTTACTGCAGACTTCTGGGAAAATCAGTGAGCCAATCACACAAGCAGGAAATGATGTGCAGGTTACAAATTCCCCTGCATGTGCAACTGTTCCTTCCCCTCACCCCAACAGTACTTCCAAGGATTTGTGTGTATGACCTTTCAACTCCAAAGGGAGGCCAAATACTGTATGCTTTCAGATGCTCCTGGGTTACTTTGTGTCTCTTCTTAGTTGCTTTGATTTACCTATGAGTTGCTCAAGGAGTGCCCCTGCATTTCACTAAGCTTCTTCAAATTGATTCACGTTGCTTCTGCAATCACATTATTTTGGATGTAGAAATAAAGCACCTCAGATGTAAACAAAAGCTTATATAAATAAGTTCTAAAATGAAATTAAGCTCCTATGATGCTTTGGCATGTACTGTGAATAGCAGCTGTTGCAACACAATCTACTGTAGATATAAGCAGAGGCGGTTCTCTAAATAGGAAAATTAGGTGGTTGCCTAAGGCCTCGCACTCCCAGGGGCCTCGCGGCTGCCTAATTTGCCTAGCGTTGGAGGGAATGTCCCCCGGTCGGTGTCCCCAGGGCCAGTGACTTTATGTCCGCAACTAGTTTTCCCCAGCCAGTAGCGGACTGACTACTTCAGCACTGCACTTTCCGAGCTCTCAGGGTCAGTGGATGGTTCCATGTACTCCCCTCCCCTGGCCCCTCCCCTTCTGCCGGACTCTGCTCTGATCTCCTGCCATGCGCAGAGCTGAGAGCTGAGAGCTCGGATAATGCCTGCAATGGCTGAGTTGCTCTACGATCCACTCTCCAGGATGGACCATCTGTAGTGGAGAACTTGCTAGAGCAAGTACCTGGCAATCATCGGGGAGGCTGTCTACCAGAGCCTCAAGGAGTGCCAAAAATCACTGCTGCTAGCCGCCCCACACAGCCCTAATATGCATGTCATCCGGCATATGAGGCCACCTTCTGACATCGTCATCATCATTATCCTCCTCATCATCTCCCTGTGCTTGGCATCTTACCACGCCACCCCTGTCATCTTTATCCCCCTGTCAGCTTCCGACCACCCCACACCATCATCTTTATCACCCCATCATCTTTATCCCCCCTGTACACCTCTTCCAGCTTCCTACCACCTCACCTTGTGTCATCTTTATCCCCCTCTGTACCCCTCTGCCAGCTTCCTACCACCCCACCCCTTTAATCTTCAACCCCCTGTACTTCACTAGCAGCTTCTTACCACCCCACCCTGTGTCATATTCATCCCCCTGTACCCCTCTGCCAGCTTCCTACCACCCCATCCATCATCTTTATCCCTCCTGTACCCCTCTGCCAGTTTGCTACCACCCCACTCCATCGCTTACCACGCCACCCCTGTCATCTTTATCCCCCTGTCAGCTTCCGACCACCCCACACCATCATCTTTATCACCCCATCATCTTTATCCCCCCTGTACACCTCTTCCAGCTTCCTACCACCTCACCTTGTGTCATCTTTATCCCCCTCTGTACCCCTCTGCCAGCTTCCT
>BLSH010022783.1:1204164-1215338 GCA_018402905.1 Glandirana rugosa
CCCCACCCCACCATCCTTCGACCGTCTCCCCATTTCTCCCATACTTATACTATGTCACACCCCACCATCCTTCGACCGTCACCTCATGTCACCCCTACTTCCACTACCTCACCCCACCATCGTTTGACCGTCTCCCTATGTCCTCCCTATTTCTACTACCTACCCCACCATCCTTCGACCGTCTCCCCATGTCCCCCTACTTATACTGTGTCCCACCCCACCATTCTTCGACGATCACTTCATGTCCCCCAACTTCTAATTTCCCCACCCCACCATCCTTCGACCGTCTCCCCATGTCTCCCCCTATTTACCCCTCTGCCAGCTTCCTACCACCCCACCCCTGTCATCTTCATCCCCCCTGTACTCCACTGGCAGCTTCCTACCACCCCACCCTGTGTCATCTTCATCCCCCTGTGACAAACGCATGTATCATATTACAGCCCTCCTCTCCGACGGGTGACCGGGGACTCCCTTGATCTCACACTGTGCTTGTCATTAACGTAACAATACCACTCTCAGTTGCTTTCAGCACAAAGATTTCCCAGCTTGCGGAATCACCATCTAGTGCCAGCAGCCTGAGAGCAATTGTTACCGGGCTAATTGAAGCAATTAACCCTTTCACTGCCACCACCTCTTCTTTAGAGCAAGAGGAACTCGAGATTTTAGCAATACCAATTATGATTTTAGAATAACCACCTATAACACACGCTGTCAACACAGACAGGGATATTCAGATGAGTTAGCCTAAACACAGTAGTGCTTTTTAAGGCCCCTTTCACACTGGGGCATTTATTACAGCGCCTATCCAATGCCGATACAACGTTCAATATTATTTGTGTGGTTATACCGTGCTATTGCCGCGCTAGCGCTAAAATTGCGCACCGCTAATAACGTTTTTAAAGCGTTTTTAAAGCGTTGTAATGTTAAAATAAGCCCACCCACCATACATCACATCCAGTTTACTTCCTGGTAATTCATTGCTGAAGACCAATGCTGATGTTAGTGCTGCTATTTTGGCAAAATATGCTCACACATAGGCAGTAACGTCGTTATTGGGTACATCCGATCATACAAGCGCACTCAGAAAGGAGACAATTTGCGTTGTTGTATAATGATCTGAGAGAGCACCCTGACAAGTTCCGAAACTATACAAGGATGAGCATATCAACATAAGTAACACCTTCCCAGCCCCACTAGTCCCTAACTCTAATCCCACTAGTCCCTAACCCCAGTCCCACTAGTCCCTAACCCCAGTCCCACTAACCCCTAACCCTAACCCCAGTCCCACTAACCCCTAACCCTAATCCCAGTCCCACTAGTCCCTAACCCTAACCCCAGTCCCACTAGTCCCTAACCATTAACTCTAATCATAATCCCAGGACTACTAATAATTCATACCCACATTTTTTATATTAGATTTGACATTCTACTTTCGATATTGATCCAAGATTTGACAAGATAGGATACCAATTGCAGGCTCGCAGTCTCACTGTGTGAGCGTTTGCTCATTACTCTCCGGTAAGGAATTATTGATCCATGCACAATAACTATTCTAAACTTGATAATAAAAGCAATGCCAACAATGTTTGCAACAAAAAAGCTTTATTTATAAATTGCACAGCATGTACATTATGTAATATAGTAAACACTTTATGAGACCGATTGATCTTTATTTTCAATAGAAAACAATCTTTATAATCTTTATTAATGTAATTTTCAATAGCAAAACATATATAGTGAAACAATCACTATAAAAAAAACAAAACTATCTTATTCTTTAATATAACTGTAGGGTTTTGGCGCAATAATGTTTTGGTACAACATGTACAATGATTCACAAAATTAAAGGTTGTGATATGAACTTTGGATAAGATGTGCTTCCTCTCATGGGGGAGGAGGGTGATGTTGGGGATGGGGCCTGAAGGTTTGCATTTCGTATTGCCCTGCCTGGTACCGCATATTGCTATAAGGTGCAGGTGGCATAATATTGCTGGAACTTGATGTCGAGGGATTCATCATATTCCTTGGCTCATAGACCCCCTGTGTTGCAGGAAAGTCATATCTCCCATATGTATGCACGTGCTAATTTGCTTGTGTAATTGGTGGTGGTGCAGTAGGCTTATTTATATAAGATTGGACCAGCCTGATCATGTTGACCCTTAGGTCGCATTGGGGAGCTGGATCAACTTTAGCAATGAGAGGGTTTAGGCTGCAGGTGAAGGAGGCAACGCTTTTTCACCACCTGGATAAACTCATCTGCCTGCTGAGCCTTGTTTCGGGGTCTTGCCCTTGGTCTTTCTGGCTCTGGGGAATGTACTATCTCCTCATCCTCAAAAGATGAATCTCGGACCTGTTCAACCTCCTCATGTGTATTCACCTCTTCCTCAGTCTCAGAATTTATATTACTTTCTATTCTGTAATTAAAAAGATTATAATTAGATAATGAGACTTAGTTAAATATATATATATATGCACATTTTTGGATAGTGTGCAGACACCAGACATATTCTCCAAATTATCTATACGTACGGTCATGTCCATAACTGGCTTTAAGAACTGCAGTTTCGCAAAATGGCAGTATACTCTGCTGGATTTCCCTCCTCCAGAACCACTCTTGTTTTTTTTCTGTTTATTTAGCTCCTGTCTGAAATTATCTTTCATTGTTTTCCATCATGTTATTTATATTTTACAGGTATCTTGCAACAGGAAATAGTTATACTTCATTACAATATGAATTTTGTACGGGAATATCAACTTTTAAGTAATATTGTAAAGGAAACTTGTGATGCAATCTGGAAACTTCACACAACATTGATGCCTGTTCCAAACAAAGATGGAAAGAAATTGCCAATCGTTTCTGGATAAAGACCAATTTTCCGAACTGCCTAGGTGCTATTGACGGGAAGCACATTAGGTTGATAAACCCCCACTATAGTGGTAGTCGTTACTACAACTACAAGCAGCATTTTTCAGTTGTACTGATGGCTGTTGCCAATGCAGACTATAAGTTTTTGTTTGTTGACGTAGGAGCTTATGGAAGTTGTTCAGATTCCAATGTCTTACAAAATTCGAAATTTGGTCAGCATCTTGCTGAAAACAGACTTGACTTGCCAAATAATCAGGCATTGCCTGAAACACAAAGTCCAGATATGCCTTATTTCTTTGTGGCTGATGATGCTTTTGCTATAAACGAACATTTAATGAAGCCTTACTCGCAGAGAAATTTAGACATACGGAAGTGAATCTTTAATTATCGCCTCTGTAGAGCACGCAGGCTTATAGAATGTGCATTTGGAATCCTAGCTAACAAATGGTAAATTTTCCAAAAACCTATAAACCTTAAGGTTGAAAATGCCTGCAAAGTTATAAAGGCTGTATGTGTGCGGTTGATTATCCGTGTGTGCGTGGTCCCAATGTGGGTTTCACAATCAGGGATCATTTAGCAGACTACTTTTTGAGTCCTGCTGATGAATTGAGTTGGCAAGGAGATATGATTTAGTTCTACAAGCTTATGCACATTAACATGTTAATAGTCAGGTAACCTTTGATTTGAATGTTTCCATTCTATATCATTAAGAATGTAGTGTAATTACTTTTGCCAAATGTTTGTAACATGCCTCGTATTGTCAAATAAACATAAATTTTCCTGCATAATTTTATTATGTCTTTATTTATCACATATACTACAATGCATGCATTTGAAATATGTAAGTTGAGGAATAATGTGATTATGATTAGCAGAGGCGCCTCTTTAATTAGGCAAAGTAGGCAGTCGTCTAAGGCCACACGCTCACAGGGAACTCGTGGCTGCCTAATTTGCCAGACGCAGAAAGGGGAGAGGTCAGCATCGTGAAGAATGATATGTGGGACCAATAGTGTGGGGTTAGGATGTTGCACCTCTCCCTCCCATCTTTATCACGGTCTGTACGCAGGGAGAACTGGGTTAAGTCACTGCCCCTCAGGCTGCTGTACTGCCCATAACTAGTGGGACAGGGATTAGGGTTAGTGGTTAGGGACTAGTGGGACGGGG
This sequence comes from Glandirana rugosa, assembly GCA_018402905.1. Classification (NCBI taxonomy): domain Eukaryota; kingdom Metazoa; phylum Chordata; class Amphibia; order Anura; family Ranidae; genus Glandirana; species Glandirana rugosa. Next base: position 1,208,195 of record BLSH010022783.1, read on the forward strand.
ATTAGGGTTAGGGTTAGTGGTTATGGACTATTGGGACTGGGATTAGGGTTAGGGTTAGTGGTTAGGGACTAGTGGGACTGAGATTAGGTGAGATTAGTGTTAGGGTTAATGGTTAGGACTAGTGGGACTGGGATTAGGGTTAGGGTTAGTGTTTAGGGACTAGGATTAGGGTTGGTGGTTAGGGACTAGTGGGACTGGGATTAGGGTTAGGGTTAGTGGTTAGGGACTAGTGGGACTGGGATTAGGGTTAGGGTTAGTGGTTAGGGACTAGTGGGACTGAGATTAGGGTTAGAGGTTAGGGACTAGTGTGATTAGGGAATACTCACTTTTTCTGGCTTTCTCAGTCCTGCTAATAGCACTCCAGTTTGGGATGTGCTTTTCAGCAACTCTGGTCCATGCCTGTGTTTTCTTATTTCGATTAGCATACATAGAGTTTTTCATGTCCCATAGTTCACGGTGTACCCTTATGCTATGTATGAACTCCTCTGGTTCTAGGGTGTCACTGGATGTAGAGGGTCTGGCACACTCTTCTGCTGGTTGCATTGCTTCATCTTCTGCATCCATGTCTATTTCTTCACAGTGTACTCCTCCTGTGTATCTTTCTCACTTACTCTCCTCACAGGATTTCCTGGTTTCACTTTCCCATTATGCTATGCTTCAGTCTGGTCATGTGACCCTCCCCACAGCTTGCAGGATGTTTCTCCAGCGCTTCTACAGCGCTACCCATTCATTTCTGTGGGGATAGGCATTGACAAGTGCTTTTTTACCGCTCCCCACATTCCTGAAAAATCATGCAAGCATGATTTTCTTCAGCGCAGCGCTAGCGCAACGCCTCAGTGAGAAAGCATCCACTGAGAAGCATGAAGTTCATTTTTAGAGCGCTATTGGAGCGGTAATTTTAGCTCTATGGCGCTGTAATAACGCCCCAGTGTGAAAGGGGTCTAAAGGAACAGATTCATTATAGCTTGCATTAGGAGCTTTAGGGACAAGATTAACACTTTTCAGAATAAGGTTTAATAATTAAAAGGTCAAAATTGGTGCAGATAAAATATTTACAGAAAAATGATGTTACAGAGCAATAAGAGACATAATATACAGCAGCAAAGAGATAAAACAGAATGGAAGAGGAAAGTTACTTGCATTTAAATGTCAGTGATCAATCAGAGATTTGATGTTGAGTCCATGGGTTCTCATTGAGTGGTAATATTGTGCAGTACACTCTAGCAACCAATCAGTGAGTGGTTATTATGTGCCGTAACCTAGCAACCAATTAGTGAGTGGTTATGATGTGCAGTAACCTAGCAACCAATCAGTGAGTGTGAACCAGATGTTTATGTTTACATTATTAAAGATTTTTTTTGGATAAGTCTATGTGCGTGTTTGTTTTTTGGAATGTTGGGGAGGAGTGGAAATTGCTAGGGGTGGGGGGCCCAAGAAAATGTTTGCCCAGGGTCCAGTCAATATTAAAAATGGTCCTAGGTGTCCCCAGGCTGGCGGGGTGAGCAGACCGGCACACACTAGGATAAAGCCATAGAGGTTCCAGCCAGCTGTACCACCCCACCCTCACACTGAGAACATCTCGTCAGCTGTAGCCAATGTCAGGCTCTAACACCATCCTAGCCTTCTCCCAAAGCCGGCACAACTTTGCATGGCAGACCATCATTGGTTTCATTTGGAGGAAGAGTGTCCCATTTGTTGATGTCAGTGGAAGGAATTATGCCTCATTGTTGGTGTCAGTGGAATAATGCCTCAGGCCCAGGGACACCAAACTTGGGGAGCAGGTTAAGGGGACCCTGTGTTATGTCAGGTAGAAATCTGGAGTGGTTTGCCCATGCCGCAGCTCCATATTTACCATGTTACCTGGGCTGGAAGGCACCATTTCCGCTACAAGACAGTCCTAGCTCCCACTGGGAGCTATGTATCATTGGCGTCAATGAGGATATTTGGTCAGCTTGACATGGCACTGCTACTGAACCAGAAAGAATCCATCAAAACTGGCCATAGGACTTAAGGCTCTTAATATATGCAATTTATACAGTTAAATTTTATCGCTTTAATTATTTTTCCCATTATGGCCGTGAGTGGGGACTCATGTCTAAGATTTGCCTCACAAAGCCTAGAGCTGCCTCGGGATCATAAGTTATGTTATTTGATTGTACAGTTGTATGCAAAAGTTTAGGAACCCCTGACAATTTCCATGATGGTCATTTATAAATATTTGGGTGTTTGGATCAGCAATTTCATTTTGAGATATCAAATAACTAAAGGACACAGTAATATTTCAGTAGTAAAATTAGGTTTATTGGATTAACAGAAAATGCGCAATATGCATCAAAACAAAATTAGACAGGTGCATAAATTTGGGCACCCCAACAGAAAAATCACATCAATATTTAGAAGAGCCTCCTTTAGCAGAAATAACAGCCTCTAGATGCTTCCTATAGCCTTTAATGAGTGTCTGGATTCTGGATGAATGTATTTTGGTCCATTTCTCCTTACAAAACATCTCCAGTTCAGTTAGGTTTGATGGTTGCTGAGCATGGACAGCCCGCTTCAAATCACCCCACAGATGTCCAATGATATTCAGGTCTGGGGACAGGGATGGCCATCCCAGAACATTGTACTAGTTACTCTGCATAAATGCCCAAGTAGATTTGAGCAGTGTTTTGGGTCGTTGTCTTGTTGAAATATCCAGCCCCGGCGTAACTTAAACTTTGTGACTGATTCCTCAACATTATTCTCAAGAATCTGCTGATATTGAGTGGAATCCATGCGACCCTCAATCTTAACCAGATTCCCAGTACCGGCGCTGGCCACACAGCCCCACAGCATGATGGAATCTCCACCAAATTCTACTGTGGGTAGCAAGTGTTTTTCTTGTAATGCTGTGTTCTTTTGCCGCCATGCATAACGCCTCTTGTTATGACCAAATAACTCAATCTTTGCTTCATCAGTCCACAGCACCTTATTCCAAAATGAAGCTGGCTTGTCTAAATGTGTGTTTGCATACCTCAAGCAACTCCGTTTGTGGCGTGTGCTCAGAAAAGGCTTCTTTCGCATCACTCTCCCATACAGCTTCTCCCTGTGCAAAGTGTGCTGAATTGGTGAACGATGCACAGTGACACCATCTGCAGCAAGTTGATTTTGTAGGTCTTTGGAGGTGGTCTGTGGGCTGTTTTTGACCGTGCCTCTCCAATATTTTATGTGGCCTGCCACTTCTGGTCTTAACAAGAACTGTGCCTGTGGTCTTCCATTTCCTCACTATGTTCCTCACAGTGGACACTGACAGCTTATATCTCTGCGATCATTTTTTGTAGCCTTCCCCTAACCTATAATGTAAAACAATCTTTGTTTTCAGGTCATTTGAGAGTTCTTTTGAGGCCCCCATGTTGCCACTCTTCAGAGGAGAGTCAAAGAGAACAACAACTTGCATTTGGCCACCTTAAATACCTTTTCTCGTGATTGGATGCACCTGTCTATGAAGTTCAAGGCTTAATGAGCTCACCAAACCAATTGTGTGTTCCAATTAATCAGTGCTAAGTAGTTACAGGTATTCAAATCAACAAAATGACAAATCGTTTTGATGCATATTGCACATGTTCTCTTAATCCAAAAAACCTAATTTCACTACTGAAATATTACTGTGTCCTTCAGTTATTTGATATATCAAAATGAAATTGCTGATCCAAACACCCAAATATTTATAAATGACAATCATGGAAATTGTCAGGGGTTCCTAAACTTTTGCATACAACTGTATGTAATCTCTGGCTAATGACTGGATAACTGTGTTACACTATGTGTCTTTTTCCTGTATTATTTATGGCTGACTTGCTGAAATTAAGGCCCAAACCCATGGTCAGCAAGAGATAGTGCCTACTGTCAGAGTTCCAGAATGAAATAGGCATTAATGAGCATACATAGTTGCTATATTTTAAAAGACTTTCAGTGAAAAGTGATTTGGAAAAGATCAGTTTAGATTCTAGCACAGTGCCTGTGTGCCAGAGTGGCTGCACTCCTGATTTTTGGCCACATTTATTTTAATTTTACAAATTTGATAAGATAATGATCTAAATCAATTTTAACTATTTATCAATCAATGATGTAACAATCATTTATTCTAAAAATTTAATTTTAATACAGGGTGCATCCATGCCACTGATTTTGTAGAACATTCTGAAAGTTCTGAAGAGAAACCCCAGACTGGCTGCTCACTTTTTCATTCTCATTCTAACTAAAAATTCATATAGGTCCAAATATGCAGAACAGAGAGAGGGGGGTGTTTCTTCTGATCTGACTCATTCAGCTATGGGTGTAATGTAAGTTCCTGCTGGTTACATCTATTCACAACACAGGCTATTCACAGAATACCAGTAAAGTCAACCTAATAAAAATACAAAGCACAGCCCAGAGATCCCTCTTTATTTTTCTGGCTAAAGAGTTAAAACATTTTTTTAAGAATTGTATTTTTTAGTCTTGACTAAAAAAATATACAACACATATACATTTGCTTACAAATTTGTATAATGAATGGTAAATCTTTTGATTAATTACAATGTTAAGTGAGGCTGCTTAGTAGTTAAATGATGTCAGATCGTGTGTTGACTCATTTGGATCCCACAATTCAGAATTGCAGCCATACTGTCGAATAATTTCCTAAAGCAAGCAACAGCTGTCATGACCAAAAGCAAGTACTGATCATATACATTCTGACAGATGTACATTAGCAAATATTTCCCTGCAGGGATAATTCTTGTCTAGTAAATTGTGGTCCTCATTCAAAGAGGTTTCACCCAGTTTTCCTATTTAACTGTCATTATCTGTAAAACCTGCCGATTCTCTCTAAAAGAATTTCAGTGGGGGGTCCTATTAGTCACAGTTGATGTACAATTGTAGAAAGGGTGGGGGAAAACTTAAAAATAAAGGGCAAGGTGGCATAATCCTGAAATTTAAAACATGCACAGAAAATACAAATGGTTCATTTTAAAACAAGAATCTAAAATAAGTGTAATTCCATCCTAGTCTGCAGTTTACAGAAAACAGAGTACATCTAGTTGTTTGCTATAGGCAACAGACACTGATGTTGCCACTAGTTTTATTAACACCTCTATCACACTGGGGCCGCGCTGGCGTTAGCGGTAAAGAGTCGTTCGTTTTAGCGATGCTTTACCACTGTTTAACCGGTTCCCGACCAGGTACCGCATATTTACTGCGGCAATGTGGCTCTGTCTCACGAATCGCCGTATATAAGTGGTGATCCGCGCGTGCGCACTTAGCGGGCGGGAGCGTGCCGGCGGCGGCGCCCTCTCATGCCCGCCGCACTCTGGAGGAGTGTGCCCACGGCTCAGGCAGACCCGATGTCCACCGGCGAGCCGCAATGACCTGCCAGAGGGAAAGAACGGGGAACCGCCGATGTAAACATGGCGGTTCCCCACTCTGTCAGGCGGCATGTAAGAGATCTACTCATCCCTGTCACTGGGATCAGTTAGATCTCTTATGCCCCTGACAGCCCAGCCCCCTCACAGTTAGAACACGCCAAGGTAACACAGTTAACCCCTAGATCTCCCCCTGCAGGTTAACCCCTTCGCTGCCAGTGACATTTATACAGTAATCAGTGGATATTTACATTTCTGATCGCTGTATAAATGTCATTGGTCCCAAAAAAGTGTCAAAAATGTCCAACATGTCCGCCCCAATATCAAAGTCCCGATAAAAATCGCAGATCGCCACCATTACTAGTAAAAAAAATTTTTAAAAAATGTAAAAATGCCATAAATGAATTCTCATGGTTTGTAAACGAGGCAACTTTTGCACAAACCAATCAATAAACGCCAATTGCGATTTTTTTTTTTTTTTACCAAAAATATGAGGAACAATATAAATCGGCCAAAACCAATGAATAAATTTGTTTTTTTATATTTTTTTTTTTTGGATTTGTATTTTAGCAAAAAGTCAGAAATATTATTTTTTTGCAAAATTGTCGCTCTTTTTTCGTTTATAGCGGTGATCATAAATGATGCAGAGGTGATCAAATACCACCAAAAGAAAGCTATATTTGTCAGAAAAAAGGATGCAAATTTCGTTTGGGTACAACATAGCACGACCGCACAATTGTAGTTAAACCGATGCATAGTTGAATAACAAAAAGTGCTCTGGTTCTACAGTGGGAAATCCTTCCGGGGTGAAGTGGTTAAGTGGCTTTTTTCTGCATTTTTAACCCCCAAGAAGGGGTTAAAAATGCCCATGTTGCGGCGCTTCCGAAGTGCTTTTCAGGTGCTTCGGAAGAGCTGCCCATTTATTCCAATGGCCAGGGGTGGTTTAAACCCAAAGATGCTGCTTGTAGGACTTTTTTCCCTTCCCGCAAGCACACCACCCCAGTGTAAAAGCACTCGGGCTTTCACACTGGGGCGGCATGAGAGGCAGTTTTCAGACGCTTTACAGGTGCTATTTATATTGCTAAAATGCCTAAAAACTGCCTCAGTGTGAAAGGGGTCTAATTGGTTTTAAATTACTGTCTTAAATATTGTTTTCAACTTTTTTAGGTTTTTTTTTGTCTTCTCAGTGCTGCTAATCTTTACCATTCATTTCCAGTCACCTTCTGTCAATTTGCAGTTTCTACTGCACCAGCTTCAAATCAATGCTTAAGACTGACTTACTAATGGTGACAATGGTGGACCATGCCTGTCCAATGTGCGCTGACTTATTCGTTTTGAATGGTCAGAAAGGGAGGGTGTGCAATAGCAGGACATGTGACACACTGCAGCTTAGCCATGCCCCCACTCCAGTATTTCTGGGTTGTACGTAATAAACACGGACATTTGACCTTGAAAATTAAAGTTAAAAAGAGGTACTAATAACACTATTTTTAAGCATTTTGTACATAAATCTGTCCCTGGTGGTGTTCCCTATCCATACATGGGAGGACAGATATATGGGTTTAGAACCACGTTAAAAGAAGCCTGTACTGAAATAAATATGTAGGATGCCATTGTTGATCAATGCTTCCAAAGGATTACTTGCATGGCTGTCATCCTGATCTAATGGTTTTAATATTTTAAAGTACAACTAAAGGCAACATACATATTTTAGTAAATCCTCATATAAAGACCTGAAAATTACACATAATAATAAAAATAATAACTGA
>BLSH010022783.1:1250199-1276358 GCA_018402905.1 Glandirana rugosa
AAGTGTATGACGACGAAACTCACTGTGTAACGTCTAGTTTGGGACGGATTGTGTTGCTAGCAATGAAATTAAAATCAAATAAACTAGGAGATGATTTTTGAACAATAATGTGTCACTTGCAGCTGCAGCTAGAACCTCTCCCTTTAGAACTAGGAGATGATTTTTGAACAATAATCGGTCCCTCTACCTAGTGCAGTCAGATCGCTCAAAGCAGCAGTATGTGAAATCTCAAATTACTCCAACAATCTGAGCGTTATGTACGATCCCACAATCTGATCATTGTGTACGATTGTAACGATCGTTGTGTTAGGCAGGGTTTGATCTGCAATGTGTCACTCAAAGCAGCAGTATGTGAAATTTCAAATTACTCCAACAATCTGATAGTTGTGCACGATCGTAGCGATTGTTGTGTTAGGCAGAGTTTGATCTGCAATCTGCAACTCAAAGCAGCAATATGTGAAATTTCAAATTTCTGCTATCTGTCCTCAGAGCAACAGCACAGCAGTAGTAATCTATTTCAGGATGCAGGATCAGATGTTGTTAAAATGTCTCTAATCTCTCCCTGACGCCGTCAGCTTCCTCTCCCTACAGCTAACCCAAGAGCATGTGACTGCAGCATCAAGTGACTCTAGCTTATAAAGAGGCTGAGTCACATGATGCACTGGCCAATCACAGCCATGCCATTAGTAGGCATGGCTGTCATGGCTTCTAAGGGCAAACCAGTGAAACGCTTGTTGATTGGCTGCCCTGCAGCTTCTCAACACATGGAGTAAAATACCAGAACCCCGGACCCGAACCCGAACGTTTTTTGAAATGTCCGTGTTGGGGTTTGGTACGGACCCGAACGTTACAGTCCGGGTTCGCTCAACACTAGTTAGGGTGGTATATAGTGCCAAGTTAGGTTATATAGAGCCAGGTTAGGTGATATAGACAGCATATATAATCCGGTGCTTCACTTGCATGTGTATGACCTGGCAGGATTGAAAACTTTGCATCCAGTTATCCCAGCCGCTCCGTAAAACTCCTGGGGGAGTGAAGAACAATATACAGCCAAAGACTAAGCGCTAGGGATTACTGTGTGGATGATATTCAAAGGACACATATGAGTTCCATAACTGTAAAATAAACAAATTTATTCTTAATTATAGTCAAGCAAAAAAAGTCAAATGGAAATAAAATTATAAAATCATCAACTTCATGATTGTAAAAGCATCCAGACATAAATAATAAAGGTTTAAAAATAGGTGTGTCCATGTGGAGCTCACAGCTCTAAGGTTTGTTGTCAATGGTAGCCCCACTGTGCCAGGAACCCGAGACTGCCGGATAGGTTGTAAGACCAGGAAATAACACTCACTTGCTTGGAGGGTGTGCCGAGGTCAGGAGGGGGTAGAGAGCGTCAAATCACCATGTTGCTCCTGTGTCCAAAGCGGGAGGAAGGGATGGATTGGAGCCACTGATGGATAGGGTGCAGTGGTTGCTTTCCCGTGTGAGAGGAGAGCTCTTCTCCGCTCCGCTTCCCGCCACAACCTGAGCCAGCTGGTCCCGCTGAGGTGACGTCAGTGGGAAGGGTTACGTCAGCTTGTGAAGGGATGTGTGCTGCGGTTGGTCCTGGACCTGCACTGGCTACAGGGCTGTCTGAATGGAGCCTTAGCACTTTGTCAAGTCCTGTGACAGGAGGGAACAGGGGGATAATTTATAATAATTTGATTAATTTATTGATTAACTGACCTTTGTGCTGGAGGCACTGGAAGTCAGCATTGGAACACAGTGACCACCCGGTGACACACAGGCATATATGGTGTTACTAAGCAATCTTAACTATATGCAAATGTCACAGTATGTCAATCAATTAGTAAACCCTATGTAGTGGGGACTCTGGAGACCTGCGTATTGGACATAGTGACCGCCGGATGGTACGCAAGGGGCTTTAAGGGGTGTTTTTTGGCAATCATAACCGTATGTGGCATCATAATAATCACAATAAAAAATTTTTTATAAAAAAATATATATCACAATAAAAATGATCATAATAAAAAAAATAACTATTTTTTATATATATGAACTAATATTATCAGAAGACCATTATTTAGTTAAATTAGGTGATTAGTTTCCATTTCTTAATTTAGTCCATGGGGAAAAAGAGTATTTAATTAAAAAATCCAAAAGGCTTCTTTTTTGCAGAGGAGTGTAAACTTGTCATTGAATGTAAGGGACCTTTCTGTGATTTTCTCAATGACATGACTTCCAGACATTTGATGTCATGGTTATGGTGTGTTAAAAAATGATGGAGTACACTGTGTTGATCGTTGCCTTTATGTATCAGCCTTCTATGTTCCTCTATTCTTTTCCAGAGGGGGGCGTATTGTTCAGCCTACATAGAGTAGATTATATGAACATCTCAGGACGTAAACAGACAACAAATGAAAATGAGCTGCTCCAGGTGTGAATGGTGAAAGAGAAATCAGACAAACCTGGTGCTGGTCCAGTCCATGATCCAGGAGGCAATTGTAGAGCAAAGGAAGTTGACCACACACAGGTTAAGCTTAATACAATAACTGATTTATTACAAATCCATCCAGTGATAAAAAATATTTACAGAAAAAGTGCAGACATCAAACAGTGAACTGGCGAAGATTGATGCATTTCACAAACTACATGTTCGCTTAGTCATGACTAAGTCCTGACTATGACTAGCAAACATGTAGTTTGTGAAACGCGTCAATCTTTGCCAGTCCACTGTTTGATGTCTGCACTTTTTCTGTAAATATTTTTCATCACTGGATGGATTTATAATAAATCAGTCATTGTATTCAGCTTAACCTGTGTGCGGTCAACTTCCTTTGATCTCAGGACATAGATTACGAAATCTGAGAAACAGGTGATGAACTGCCTGATGTGGAATTCATGACCTTTAGAATCTGTCATACTAGACTTTCCATGTTGTATGAACTGACAGGTTAAAAACGCTCTTTTACGACATTGGAAGATGCCCTTCCTGTTGTCAAAAAAAGAACGTATGCTTCTAGATCGGGTGTTGCCTTCTAGTTTTAGCTTACTTGGGGCCAAAATGTTCTTTAAAGTTTTGGCTTTCCTGAAGGTAATCTCTGGGGCATCTGGTATCACTTCTTTAAGTTTTGGGTCCAGTTTTAATATCTTCCAATGGTGGCGGATAACCTGTGAGATCTTCCTGTACTGATTATTGTATCCAGTGATGAATCTGATTCCATATTGGCCGTGGTTTTTGGACCCAACCGTTTCCTGGCTCTTGTGTTTCTGGAAAGCTTCCTCTACTAAGGATTCTGGGAATCCTTTTTCCAATAATTTTTTGGCCAGCGACCCCCCCCCCGATCTTCATAATTTTTTGTCTTGTGCAATTGCGTCTTAGGCATCTGAATTGCCCACCTGGAATATTGTTCCTCCATGACGGGTGGTGGCAACTGGTGTAATGTAGGTATGGGTTGTCACTCGTAGGTTTACAATAATTGGTGGAAATGATGGTGTGATTTTCATGGGACAATTCTAGGTCCAAGAATACTAATTTGGTTGGATCAATTATGTGGGTGAATTTTAGGCCCAACTTGTTGTTGTTACAGTGGGCAGCAAAGGAGGCAAATTCATCTACTGTACCACTCCAGATGATTAGGATGTCATTGATGTAGCGACCGTAGTACACCAGATGTTGGGCAAACGGGTTTGATTCCAAATGGATTGTTCTTCCCAATAGTGTAACACGGAGCAAAGTTGGCTCATATTGCTGTACCCCGTGACTGGAGATAAAACAAATCCAAGAAAGTAAAGTAATTATGTTTGAGGCAAACTTCAGTCAATTACAAAATGAGCCTGTCGTGAATTAATTGTAAGGTCTTGATACAGAAAATACTGCAGTGCTCTGATTTCTACATTGTGGGGAATTGACACATGACCTGTGTCTTTAATGAAGGCTGGAAGTTTCCACACAATAGGTTGCAGAAAATGATCTATGTATTGTGACAGGCCACTAAGGAAGCTATTGGTGCTGGCAACAATGGGATGCCCTGGAGGTTTATTCAGGGATTTGTGTTGGGCAAGTGATAGAAATAAGGGGTACTGTTGATTTCAGGTAGCAGAGATTACCTCTCTTTTTTGTCAAGAACTCCATCCTTATAAGCCTCGTTTACTAGAATTTTTAGCCTGTTCTGAAACTCTGGAATGGGGTTTTTCCTTAGTGTTGTATAGGTATTTCGGTCTGACAGCAGTCGGTGGGCTTCCTCTAGGTAACCTTTTTTGTTTTGGACAACTAGACTGCCTCCTTTATCGGCTGGTTTAACAGTAATATTGTTATTGGTTTCCAGTTCTTTCAGAACTCTGTGTTCATCTTGAGTCAGATTTTGGATACTTTTGTGATTTGTGTTACAAATGGTAATGAAGTCTCGGTAAAAGATTTTCTCTTAAGGCTCGTATGTTTAACTTCCAGATCGATATACCAGTCTACAGAGAGATGTCCATATTAAGAAAGGGTCTAAGTTTTGCCCCTTCAAGGGGACCGAACCAGTTTGGCCTGTTCAAAGATCCGGAAGTTAAACATAAGGGCCTTAAGAGAAAATCTTCTTTCTTTCCAACAAAATCCAAAGGCCAATATATTGACACATTTTCACAAGTGGTATACCAAGACTTCATTACCATTTGTAACACAAATCATAAAAGTATCCAAAATCTGACTCAAGATGAACACAGAGCTCTGAAAGAACTGGAAACCAATAACAATATTATTGTCAAAAAAGCCAATAAAGGCGGCAGTCTAGTGGTCCAAAACAAAATAGATTACTTAGAGGAAGATTGAAATACCTATACAACATTAAGGAAAGACCCCCTTCCAGAGTTTTGGAACAGGCTAAAAAATTCAAGTAAACAAGGCCTATAAGGATGGTGTTCTTGACAAAAAAAGAGAGGCAATTCCTGCTACCTGAAATCAACAGTACCCCTTATTTTTATTACTTGCCCAAGGTACACAAATCCCTGAATAAACTTCCAGGGCATCCCATTGTTGCCAGCACCAATAGCTTCCTTAGTGGCCTGTCACAATACATAGATCCTTTTCTGCAATCTATTGTGTGGAAACTTCCGGCCTTCATTAAAGACTCAGGTCATGTCCTACAAATCTTGCATCAGTATAGATGGGAAGACAATTATTTTTGGGCCTCCCTGGACGTTAGTTCCTTGTATACGTCAATTCCCCACAATGTAGGAATCAGAGCACTGCAGTATTTTCTGTATCAAGACCTTACGATTAATTCACGACAGGCTCATTTTGTAATCGAGGGTACTGAATTTTGCCTCAAACATAATTACTTTACTTTCTTGGATCGGTTTTATCTCCAGTCACAGGGTGCAGCAATGGGAGCCAACTTTGCTCCGTGTTACGCTAGCATCGCCATGACCTATTGGGAAGAACAATCCATTTGGAATCAAAACCTGTTTGCCCAACATCTGGTGTACTACGGTTGCTAAATCGATGACATCCTAATCATCTGGAGTAGTACAGTGGATGTATTTGCCTCCTTTGCTGCCACTGTAACAACAACAAGTTGGGCCTAAAATTCACCCACATAATTGATCCCACCAAATTAGTATTCTCAGATCTAGAATTGTCCCATGAAAATCACACCATCATTTCCTCCAATTATTGTAAACCTATGAGTGGCAACCTACATTACACCAGTTGCCACCACCCATCATGGTGGAAAAATATTCCAGGTGCTTCTATTATGTGCCATGGTTTTGATGCACTTTCTGAAAGTCCACCAAAATCACCCTTGCCAAAGTACAACTAACCCACGCGGAAACTGCAAGTGCACTACACTGCAACCATGAAAACCATATGGCATCAGTGTGACTGCACCCTACTGGGGGAGGGAAGACCAAAAACATATTTTATTGGTGCAGGGAGGCATTTGTTTTATTTAGCATTCCCCTTTAAGCCCCTCCCACTGTAAACACAATTTGGCCACACCCACTATTCACAGCTTCTTTGGGGTGCACAGCCTAATGCAATAGAATGCGCACACCTATGGGAGCTTTAATGGTAGCGACAGATTGCATTATAAATGTCTTTTTTTTTCTTTAAAGTTCCACTTTAAACTTCACTCAGCCAAATCCAGTTAATTACTATGATGCATATAATATGCATGCAGGATCTACACAAGTTTTCCAGTTTCAACATACACAGTGCAATACTGGCTCAGAAAACCACTGAAAGTAATGTGTTTAATAAAATAGATCTGGCAAAGACAGAGTGACTCCAGATGCTCCAGCAGCCTTGGCTGTGTTTTCTGCACTGCAAATAGTTTATAAAAAGGGGGTCCTATTGAAGATTCTCCCCATAATCAGCATTGGCTGACATCAGGGCCTGTTGAATTTTCCTGCAGAAAGTGGAAAACCCTTTTAAAAAGAAAAATGAAAGTATACAGGTAATCTGTTTATATGCTGTAAGAATTTTAGCTTTTGTTTTATTATACAATACACATTTCACAAAGTAGAAGAATGTCTTTGCTAAAATGGGTGAGTCTGTTTTGAGATTGGCTAGTTGCAGCATCTTCCAAAAATCCTAATACAATATGAAAGTGTAACAGTGACATCTGCTGTTTATCACAGAGTTTCGCATTGTGGCTGAACAAAAAAAAACTGATTTCTCTATCCACAAAAAAATCCCCAACTTTGAGTAGTTTACAGAGGAGACTTGGTGAGGCAGTGCGGCTTTCACATATATTTGCAAATTTGCGCAACTAAAACTTCTGTTTGTAAAGGCAGGCGTCCCAATACTTCTGACAATATAGTGTATGTCCTAACATGGAGACTCGCAAAGACTAGAGTTAGGACCACACTATACAGAGGAACCTTGGCGAGGCAGTGTGGCTTCCACATGTTTGCAAACTAAAACCTCGGGTTTTAATGTACATTTTTAGACAATGACTTTTTTTTTGCAGGCTAGCTGGCAAGTAAGCTGGGAAATCTTTTGTTTGTACTATTCTGACAAGTGCACCTGCTTCTGCAAGAGTATACTGATCAGCGGCAGCAAACAATGGGCTACAGCCACTGATCGATAAATGTTTTCCATCTTGTCCCTTTGACAGAGGTTTATGAAATGGTTGATTTCTGTCAAGCAGGGACAGTCACACACTGGTTGTTGTTTGGTCAGCTTTCAGCCTGGGTTCACACATATGCACACAGCGTGATTCCAGTGCTGGTTCCCACATCACATCTTCCCCACAGGCAGTTCACACTGTCCTCTGCGAACCGCTGGGAGTGTCAATACAAAGTTAATGACACCCCCAGATCGGTTCACAGATCGCAGTGGATTCGCATAGGAATCAGATCACCCATGTGATCCGATTCCAGTGCAGGGGAAAAAAAGTCCCTGCACCTTTTTTATGTGAATCCAATGCGAGTTCAGCTATACAAACTGTATGGCTGAACTCACATTGCGCAAACATCTCATGTGATCGGCACAGCAAAGCGGGTGCGAATCACATGCAATGTCTGGTTTTGCATATGCAGTATCTCACAAAAGTGAGTACACCCTCACATTTTTGTAAATATTTTATTATATCTTTTCGGGTGACAACACTGAAGAGATTACACTTTGCTACAATGTAAAGTAGTGAGCGTACAGCTTGCATAACAGTGTAAATTTGCTGTCCCCTAAAAATAACTCAACACACAGCCATTAATGTCTAAACCACTGGCAACAAAAGTGAGTACACTCCTAAGTGAAAATGTCCAAATTGGGCCCAATTAGCCATTTTCTCTCCCTGGTGTCATGTGACTCGTTAGTGTTACAAAGTCTCAGGTGTGAATGCGGAGCAGGTATGTTAAATTTGGTGTTATCGCTCTCACTCTCTCATACTGGTCACCGGAAGCTCAACATGGCACCTCATGGCAACTCTCTGAAGATCTGAAAAAAAGAATTGTTGATCTACATAAAGATGGCCTAGGCTATAAGTAGATTGCCAAGACACCGGAAACTGAGCTGCAGCACGGTGGCCAAGACCATACAGTGGTTTAACAGGACAGGTTCCACTCAGAACAGGCCTCGCCATGGTCGACCAAAGAATTTGAGTGCACATGCTTAGCGTCATATCCAGAGGTTTTCTTTGAGAAATAGACCTATGAGTGCTGCCAGCATTGCTGCAGAGGTTGAAGGGGTGGGGGGTCAGCCTGTCAGTGCTCAGACCATATGCCGCACACTGCATCAAACTGGTCTGCATGGCTGTCATGCCAGAAGGAAACCACTTCTAAAGATGATGCACAAGAAAGCCCACCAACAGTTTGCTGAAGACAAGCAGACTAAGGACATGGATTACTGGAAGATAAACTTATTTGGTTCAGATGGTGTGTGTGGCCGCAACCAGGTGAGCAGTACAAAGACAAGTGTCTCTTTCCTACAGTCAAGCATGGTGGTGGGAGTGTCATGGTCTGGGGCTGCATGAGTACTCTCGGCACTGGGGAGCTACAGTTCATTGATGGAACCATGAATGCCAACATGTACTGTGACATACTGAAGGAGAGCATGTTCCCTTCCCTCCAGAGACTGGGTCACAGTGCAGTATACCAACATAATAACAACAAAAAACACACCTCCAAGATGACCACTGACATTGCTAAAGAAGCTGAGGGTAAAGGTGATGGACTGGCCAAGCATGTCTCCAGACCTAAACCCTATTGGTCATCTGTGGGGCATCCTCAAACGGAAGGTGGAGGAGCGCAAGGTCTCTAACATCCACCAGCTCCGTGATATCCTCATGGAGGAGTGGAAGAGGACTCCAGTGGCAGCCTGTGAAGCTCTGGTGAACGCCATGCCCAAGAGGGTTAAGGCAGTGCTGGAAAATAATGGTGGCCACACAAAATATTGACACTTTGGGCCCAATTTGGACATTTTCACTTAGGGGTGTACTCACTTTTGTTGCCAGCGGTTTAGACATTAATGGCTGTGTGTTGAGTTATTTTGAAGGGACACCAAATTTACGCTGTAAGGGTCCTTTCACACGAGCGGAGCCCGTTTTGACGAACTCCGCTGCTCAGCGGAGATCCATCCGTTGATCCCCGCTGAGCCGATGGATGACAGGACCGTCTCTGCACTCTGTGCAGAAACGGACCTGTCAGAGCTCCGCTCTCCTCTATGGGAGATCGGATGAACATGGACCGTCTGTCCGTGTTCATCCGATCCGCCAGACGGATGGAGAATAGGGTTTCCATCCGTCTGTGTCTAGCGAATCGGAGCAGGTTGGATGTCAGCGGACATGTCACCGCTGACATCCGTCGCTCCATAGAGGACAATATAGCATCCATTCAGGTCCGCCTGAAAAACTGACAGGCAGACCTGAACGGTCCGTGTGCGTGAAAGGACCCTTATACAATCTGTACACTCATTACTTTACATTGTAGCAAAGTGCTATTTCTTCAGTGTTGTCACATGAAAAGATATAATAAAATAGTTTTTTATGGCCTTTTATGGACTACAACTCCCAGCCCATCCTTCTTCTAGACCCATCCGGTCTGTTCTGCAGTCTAATGGCTCCCCTTCCCCTTGGTTGGCTTCCACCAACTTCTACAGACTGCTCTCTCTCTTCCAAGACTGTCTCAACCTTCTAATCCAACTCTCAGGGACGGACACTCACCGACTTTATGGTGGATTCTTTAAAGAGTCTCCTTCCATGTAGATCTCAGCTGCTCTCCTGCTTCTCCTGTGCCACTCCAGGAGCCATCTCCCGCTCCTGGCTGCACCCAAGCCCCAGGCCTCAGGTTCACCCCCCCAGACAGGGGGATCCCCTCCCGGGTGAGGCATGATCCGTAGCTCCTGACTACATCCGAACACTTCCACCCGAACTTTCCTGGCACCTGCTGGGAGACAGCTATATTTCACTTTACAAGGGAAGTTGTACTTCAAAGGGAATTTGCCTCAGATCTTAGTGTGGTAAACATTCACTTTACAAAAAATACCCAATGACATGCAAAGAAAATAAAAAAAAAACATAATTTTTGCTTACGTATGATTGGATGATATACAGTACTGTGCAAAAATTTTATGAAGAATGCTTTCAGAAATTGAAGTGTTAATAGTTTATTTTTATCAATGAACAGAATGGAAAGTAAATGAACAGAAGAGAAATCCAAATCAAATTAATACTTGGTGTGACCTCCCTTTGCCTTCAAAACAGCACCATTTCTTCTAGGTACACTTGCACTCAATTTTTAGAACTGGAACTCGGCAGATAGGTTGTTCCAGACATCTTGAAGAACTAACCACATTGTCTGTGGATGTAGGCTGCCTCAAATTCTTCTTTCTCTTCATGCAATCCCCAACGGGTTTTATTATGTTGAGATTAGGGCTCTGTGAGGGTAAAACCATCACTTCCTGGACTCCTTCTTCTTTACACTGAAGATAGTTATTAATGACATTGGCTGTATGTTTGGGATCATTATCCTGCTGCACAATAAACCTGGGGCCAATTGATAATGTTGACCTTGACCACCCGCTCCTTCTCAATAAACTCTGTTCCCTTGGCCTCTAAGATTGTGCTCCATCCTGGTTCTGCTCCTACCTATCACAGTGCTCCTTCAGTGTCACCTACAACTCTTTCTCCTCTTCTCCATTTCCTCTTTCTGTACCTGTCTGCTTCTCACCTCACTCCTTCAGTCTGCTCTTGCATTACTAATTTACTAACTGACATATCAGCATGGATGTTGCACCACTTCCTTAAACTAAATTTCTATAAAACCAAGCTGATAATATCCCCCCTGCCCGTGCCCCCCTCCATAACTTTTCCATCTAGGTCATTAATGCAATCAACAATCCCTCCCCTCACGCCAGAGTACTAGGTGTAATCCTAGACTCTGACTTGTCCTTACAGCCCGAAATCATTGTCAAAAGCTTGCAGACTTCACCACTGTAACAGCTGTAAAATGTGCCCCTTTTTAACTAATGAAACCACCAAGCTACTCATTAACTCCCTTGTTAAGGGAGGAGTCAGGTGATCGGTGTTTCTGTGCCACCTGGACGGCTGTCTGGGTGGACGTGTGTTGAAAAGCTCCCGGCTGCTAGGCCAGAAGCCTAAGGCCTATCCGGGATTACCTGGATGCTAGGCGGTCAGAGGCCTATGCAGGTTGGAAGCAAGCAGCACGGGGTTAGGGTTTCAGGCTTGGAGCCCAACCAAGTTGCAGGGGTTGCAGGGGTTCTACCGGTAGGGGAGAACCCAGTAGCCGCCACAGGTGAAAGAAAGCAGTTGCCGTCAGAGACAACCACTCCTGTCGCCAGAGGTAAGTGAGAACCAGAGTCAGGGATAAAGGGGATACAGTCATCAGCAAGGGACAATCTGTCCTGTTAGAGGCCAGGTTCTGTGGAGACTGAGGATGTACCAGAGCAGCCTTTTTCACTAACCGGGGACAGTGAATAAGTTGGCAAAGATTCAACAGAGTCAAGCTAGGGACCCAGCGGAACAGTGTAGGTGACGCTTGCAGAGGATTCAGCAGGTTTAGCTGAAGAGCCAAGTCAGGGACCCAGCGGGACAGTGCAGATGACACTTAGAAGCCACAGTGGGCTAGTTGTGAAGGAGCTCAAGGGATCCAGCGGCGGCTGGGATCTAAAGAGTCTAGTGAGAGACTGGGAGCTCAGTGAAAGGATCTACAGTGGGAGACTGTGAGATGTGAGTGAAGATCTGCAACCGGGGACACTGTGAATTCAGTGTACAGATCTGCATTGAAGTTATAAGCCCAGTTGCCATAGGAGACAGCGGTCTACAGATGCAGTTTGCTTCAATCCAGCTTAAAACCACTTCCATACCACGCAAATTCCAGCACTCCTGTCCTACATGTAAATTTCATCATTGTTTTGCTAGAAAATGACTTAGAACGCCCAAACACTATATATATATATATATATATATATATATATATATATATATATATATATATATATTTTAGTAGAGACCCTAGGGAATAAAATGGCGGTAATTGCAACTTTTTATGTCACAGGGTATTTGCGCAGCGATTTTTCAAAAGCAATTTTTTTTTTGGGGGGGGGGGAACACTTTCATGAATAAAAACAAAAAAAAAACAGTAAAGTTAGCCCAATTTTTTTGTATAATGTGACAGATGATGTTATGCCAAGTAAATAGATACCTAACATGTCATACTTTAAAATTGCGCACACTCGTGGAATGATGCCAAACTTCGGTACTTAAAGATCTCCATAGGGCGACACTTTACATTTTTTTACATGTTTAGAGTTACAGAGGAGGTCTAGTGCTAGAATTATTGCTCTCACTTTAACGTTCACGGTGATACCTCACATGTGTGGTTTGAATGTGGTTTACATATGTGGACGTGATTCAGGTATGTGTTCGCTTCTGTGTGCAAGCACACAGGGATGGAGGCGCTTTCATTTTTTTTTTTTGTTTATTTTATTTTATTTTTTTATTTTTACACTTTCCCTTTAAAAAAAAAATATTGATCACTTTTATTCCTAATACAAGGAATGGCAACATCCCTTGTAATAGGAATACTGTGTGACAGGTCCTCTTTATGGAGATAGGTGAGGTCTATAAGACTCCGCATCTCTCCTCCAGACTGGAAAGCATCAGATTAAAAAAATGAATAATTTGATGCTTTCTAGCTGGAAACCCAGCTTTGTTTACTTCTGCCAGCCCGGACGTGATGTCATAACGTCACGCCCGGGCCTCCGAGAGCCATAGAGATGACCGGGGACCATATATCCCTAGTTTTTCTCTGTTACTTCCTTCTGGCCATGGCGGATCCCTTCGCCAGCTCACCGATCGCTCAGGTGAGTCGGTAGTGGCACCGGAGGGCGGCAGGAGGGGGGGTATCGCCTCCCGCAGCCTGTAAAAATGATCAATCAGCTGGACAGCCGCTATGATTGTTCTAATGGTAAAGGGAATCGCAGGCTGAAAAGAATGATATCTCAATGATGCCTGTAGCTGCAGGCATCATTGAGATATAACCACTTCCAGCCCAGGACGTCATTTTACTATAGGCTGGTAGGGAACTGGTTGGCCCTTGAATTGAATAGCTGTTCTTCTATTCCTATTTTTGTCTGCCAAGTGTTTGCATCTGCCTAAGGGTGTCCAAGCCCTAACCCTCTCTCCCCAGTTCTGTTAAGATACAATAAATCTCTTTTTGCATTCTCAAAGTGTCTGGTGCCAAACTTACTCTATCCACACTACACCCACTATACCTAGTAACCCACACTGTGAAGATGGATGTCAGCTCTTCCTGACTCTGGAGGTCACCATTAGGCCTCTAAAGGGTCATGGCTACACTTACATGCAGAGACTAGAGTTGTGTTTACTTGCACGGTGTGCGACACAGCCTAAGATGGCAAGGCACTCCCCTGCTCTAGATTGCACTGCAAACTCTTTCCTGTGAAGACTAGAATTTCAGGGTAGCAGCATTGAGAGAGCAGCAGTCAACAGCAATTGTAAACTACACGTATTGGAGTAAGAATTTTAACAAATATAAAAATCAAGTAATCTCCGCGCTCAGGACTAAGTGCTAGAAACAGGCTGCTGCCTCCCTAAACTTCCACTAAGTGGAGTAAAATAGTGAAAAAACTTTAAGGCCTCATTTACACTGCTGCTGGTAAACGGACATTTTGAGGCATTTGGGTGTTTTTTTCAATTGCCCCTGAACTTTCCTCTATGTTATCTTATCAGTACTTTTACACAGGGTCGTTTAAGGTCATTTCCAGGCAGTTGAGTTTAAAGGCTTTTTTTGTAACGCAAAAAAAATGGGTTCAGACGCCAGTTCAGAGGCATTTGAAACGCCAAACCGCTAAACGTGCCTAAACGCGGTAACTCGCGTCTAGGACTGTTTCGTTTACAGGCATTTCCATTAAAAAAAAAAAAAAATTCTTTAAAACGCTCCTAGACGCAAACGCTGCTAAACGCCGCATGCAAAACGTGTCAAAATGGCAGTTTTAGACGTCGGCTTCTAGCTGTCAAAATAAATCGTTCAGGGGAGGTTTACATAGCGTCCCATGTAAATGGAACCTAAGGCAGTGGTTCTCAACTCATGTCCTTGGGACCCACTAACAGGCCAGGTTTGCAGGATAATTGAAATGCATCACAGGTGATATCATTTGCTGCTCAGTGATTGCAGTATTTTAGTCTGCATCTCCCCAGGGTAATACTTAAAATCTGGCCTGTTAGTGGGTCCTGAGGACAGGATTTGGGAACCACTGCTTTAAGGGGATGTGTGGCGCTGCCCTTACTATGTACCTATAAATAATTCATCTATAAAACGCTTGAAAGTGCAAACTGCAAGGTGCAATCCGTTACTAATACTTGTGACAAAAATTCATTTATGCAAACAGTTTCTATATACAAGCTCAATGCTACTTATAAATATTTAAGAATGTGTAAAAAAATATTAGTGTGCAATAAATCCTTAATTCATGAAACCCACAAAAAGTATTCAGCAGTTCATATATAATAAACATAAATCATCAAAAAAAAACAGAAAATTATAAAATATAATAAATAAATAAAAAACTATTTGAAAAAGTCCAAGATAAGTGATCCTGTATCCTCAATTTCCAACGTGACTTGGTGTCAGTCTTTCCAAAGTGCCAAGAAAGCAATTTTGTGCAAAATTGTGCAATACGGTAAATGCCATATGTGCTCCCCTTTGGTCCTTAACTCACCAGATGGTGACACGCCTGCAGGGGTAAATCGCATGTATACCAATCTGTGTAGGATCCTGGTAGTAGGTGGGCGAGCCTCCTCAGCAGCAGTTTACATCACCATAAGTATCCGAGTATGAATGGATGGGAAACAAAGAAGTCTCAAAAGCTCCGCCTTGCGCGTTTCGTCATAGGACATCTTCTGGAGAGCCGCTATTGGCAGATACCCCTAACAGAGTCAGCAAAGCATCCTAAACACCCTAGAGAATGAAATGGCAATCATTGCAATACTTTTTGTCACACGGTATTTGAGCAGCAGCCTTTTAAGCGTTTTTTTTTTTTTTTTGAAAAACCTCACTTTTTTGAGTTAAAAAATAAGACAACAGTAAAGTTAGCCCAGTTTTTTGTATATTGTGAAAGAGGATGTTACGCCGAGTAAATAGATACCATACATGACACGGTTGAAAATTGCGCACACTTGCGGAATGGCGGCAAACTCCGGTACTTAAAAATCTCCATAGGCAACGCTTTAAGATTTTTTAACGGTTACCAGGTTAGAGGTGCAGAGGAGGTCTTTTACTAGAATTATTGCTCACACTCTGGCGATTACAGCAATACCTTACATTTGTGGTTTGAACACCTTTTTCATATGCGGGCGCAACTTATGTATGCGTTTTCTTTGCTGCACGAGCTTGGGGGGACGGTAGCGCTTTGAATATTTTATTTATTTATTTTATTATATTTTTTATTTTAATACTGTTCCTATAAAAAAAAATATATGATCACTTTTATTGCTATCACAAGGAATGTAAACATCCCTTGTGATAGTAATATATGGTGACAGGTACTCTTTTAGACCCCCCATCCCTCCTTTGCCCTTCACAGTATTCAGATTGCCAAAAACGGCGATACTGAATACTGTCATTTTTTTAAAACCGGCCGCTGAGTAAACCGGAATTGGCGCTGTAATGTTGCTTTCGGAAATGTACGAAGGAGTCCCGATCGAAGCTGATTCACAGGTACTCCACGCAGCCGGCGGACGTGACGGATCGGAGCTCCAGTCTCCCGGTGGGACGGGAGGCCGGATAAGAGTGTTGGACCGTGGCGGGAGGGGGGATGTCCCCTCCCGCTGCCTGGAATAATGACCGGGCAGCTCCCAAGCCGGATTGGCTGTTATCAACAGATAGCCGGCTGCCTGCTCTAAAAAACGGTACCAGGGAATAGCCTGTAGCTGAAGAGTATACACCTATACTTCCACTTAAAGCAGCCACCGTTTATTAACAGCGATTCGCGTTAAGTGGTTACATTAGTTTACAACAGCAGGGCCCGTTCCTGCGCCCAACAAGAGTAACTGCAAGGGGTCACAGTGTTCTGGCACCGACAACACCCAAGGTCCAATTTTTCACCACCTGTTTGACTGGGGCATGTCATCACAATTTTTAACCACTTAACGTGAATCACCATTTATAAACGGCGGCAGCTTTAAGTGGATGTATCGGGGTATAGTCTGCAGCTACAGGCTATACCCTGGTACCATTTTTTAGAGCAGGCGGCCGGCTATCCGGTGATAATGGCCGATCCGGCTCAGAAGCCGCTCGGTCTTTATCCCAGGGAGCGGGTAGGGCCACCCCCCCGCCACCATCCTCCGCTCTTCTCCCGCCCCACTAGGAGACCGGAGCTCCAATCCGTCACTTCTGGCCGCTGTGCGGAGTCCCTGTGGAAGCCGGAATCAGCTTCAATTGGGACTCCTTCGTACATTTCCGGAAGCAACATCAGAACGTCACTTCTGGTTTACTCGGCGGCAAATGGCGCCGGTTTAAAAAAAATGACAGTATTCAGAATCGCCTTATTTGACGTTGTGAATACTGTGAAGTGCAAAGGAGGGATGGGGGGTCTTTTCCCGCCCTCTTCAGCACTGTCTTCCGGATAAATCTGACACTCCGCTGGACTCAATGAAAACAGAAGGGCCGCAATAGTGTAATAACGTTTAAAACATATAAATTTAGCATGCCCCGGAAGACGTCCGTTCGTGACGAAATCGATAGGGCGGAAGTGATGTCTCCAGGTCACTGCTGAACGAACGAATGAGAATTGTCTGTTGTTTTGCGATCTTTTCATTGGAAGTTTTTAAGTGCATTACTTTTTAATAAACTTATATATTTTAAACGTTATTACACTATTGCGGCCGCTCTGTTTTCATTGAGCCCAGCGGAGTGTCAGATTTATCCGGAAGACAGTGCTGAAGAGGCCGACTTCTGTGGCTCAGTGGAGGTCTTATATCCACACAGGCGTTCCCTGACCCCCTGTAATAAGGGGTCCAGGGGTCTCAGTAAGGGCACATCTTCATTGGTGGAGGATCTCTCACTGAAGTGGTGGTGTGGTGGATATTTATTGGTCACGGTTACTTGGACAAGATTCACTTCTTCTTTTTTTGCACTTATATTTTTTTAATAGATTGGACTTTGAACTTGGACACTTATATATGCACTTTTGTTTTTCCATTACATTTTGGTTATTTATTTATACACATATATGGGATGTGTTGATTGATATATACACAAGCGCAATTTACCTCTTTTTTATTAAGTGTAAAAAAGGGCTCAGAGGCTTAAGTGGTTAAACTAATTTACAACAGCAGGTCCCGTACCTGCATTCAACAAGAGTAACTGAAAGGGGCTACAGTGTTCTGGCACCGCCAACACCCAAGTCCCAATTTTTGGCCACCAGTTTGACTGCGTCTTGCAGAATGGGCGGTCTTCACGATGACAGTATTTTTTTAAGGAGGGGCAGGGCCACCCAGTGACGTAACTGAGTGAACCCGCCCCCTTCTGACGTCATGTGATGTCAGAGGGGGCGGGTCACCCATTTATGTCACTGGGTGGCCCCGCCCCTTCTTATAAAAGAACTGTCATCATGAAGACCGACCATTCTGCAAGACGCGCAGGGGCCGGGCTGCAGCAGCTGAGAGAGTGGCGGCGAAAGAAGATGAAGATGAAGATTGAAGATTGAAGATGAAGAGAGGAAGCAAGAAGACTAAAAGAAGAAGTAGAAGACCAGAAGAAGGACCGGGCAAGGAGAAGATGGAGGAAGAAAGAAGAAAGAGCTATTTTACAAAATAAAGAACTTGTCAAAAACTGCCTCTTGTTTTTTTTACACTACACTCCTTTTTTGGTGAATAGGTAGGGGTACAATGTATTATTAAAGGGGGGTTCCAGATTCCAATAAGCCCCCCCCGCCCGCAGACCCACACAAGCACCGGCCAGGCTTGTGGGGAAGAGGTTCTTGTCCCCATCAACATGGGGGCAAGGTGCTTTGAGGTGGGGGGGCAGAGCCCCCCCTCCCCCAAAGCACCCATACTCCCCATGTTGAGGGAATGTAGCCTGGTACGGTTCAGGTTCGCTTGCCCCCCATCCTAACCGGCCAGGGCTGCATGCTCGGATAAGGGTCTGGTTTGTATTTTAGGGGGACTCCCACATCAATTTTTTTTTAATTTGGCGCGGGGTTCCCCTTAATATCCAAACCAGACCCGAAAGAGCTTTGTTTGGACTGGGGGGGACCCCACGCACTTTTTTCCAGCGATTTTTTGTATATTGCCGGGAACCGGCAATACATTACAGCCACGATTTTAAATGACAATTTTTCCTATGGAAAATTTTAATTTTGCTCTGGCTATGTTCTACACCTCACAGAGATGCGCCCTGTTACACACAGACTAAGGACACCCCCCAGGCACAATATTTAAAGGAATTTTTCAATTTTTTTTCACTTTAAGCATCATTGAAATCACTGCTCCTGAAAAAAAACATTGATTTAAAAACTGTTTTTTTCTTTGATACATGTCCCCTAGGGCAGGACCCAGGTCCCCATACACTTTTTAGGGCAATGACATTGCATATAAGCCTTTAAAATTAGCACTTTCACGTCCCATAGACTTTAAAGGTGTTCGGATGTTCACCCTGAACTTTTTGTCTGTTCGCATGTTCTTGTGCGAACCGAACTGGGGGGTGTTCGGCTCATCCCTAATTAAGACCACATCGTCCCAATGCAGCCGCCTATCTGGATGATGTTGTCATCCACAGCCCCGATTGGGAATCGCATTTGATACAAGCAGTAGTGTATTCCTTTCAGAAAGCAGGGCTCACGGCCAACCCAAAGAAATGTGCCATACGCTTGGAGGAAGCCAAATACCTTGGTCACATTATTGGACAGGGCCTGGTTAAGCCACAGACCAATAAACTTGAGGCAATCTAAAAATGGCCCCAACCACTAACAAAAAAGCAAGTGCGTACATTCCTGGGGATCACGGGGTACTACAGGCATTTCATACCTGACTTTGCCACCATTGCCGTCCCTCTAACAGACCTGACGAAGGGTAGAGGGTTGGTCATGGTGAAGTGGAATCCGGAGGCAGAAAAGGCGTTTCAGAGGTTGAAGCAAGCCCTTTGTGTACGACCGGTGCTCGTCACCCCGGACTTCTCAAAAGAATTTGTCGTTCAGACAGACGCCTCTGATGTGGGATTAGGGACCGTACTGTCCCAGATCAAAGATGGTGAGGAGCACCCAATTGTATACCTGAGCACAAAATTGAACAGGCATGAGAAAAATTATGCCATTGTTGAAAAGGAGTGCTTAGCCATCAAGTGGGCCTTAGAGGCCCTGAAATACTATCTTTTGGGGAGACCCTTTAGCTAGCCGCCGACCATGCCCCTCTGAAGTGGATGTGTGACAACCGTGAAAAGAACGGTCAGGTGACAAGGTAGTTCCTGGCTCTACAGCCTTTCAGGTTCACAGTGGAGCATCGGGCGGGAAAGCTCCAGAACAATGCAGATGCCCTTTCCCATATCCACTGTATGGTGGGAACAGTTGCTCAGCCACAGGGGCTTAAGCAGAGGGGGGGATCTGTCACATTGTGTGAGGAAAAGTAGTAGACAGACGCTATCTGTCGCCTCACATGCGTTCATCTAGAGTGGACTGAGATGGAATATGGCCTGGATTTTACCAGCCGCTGTAGTAGGGTTGGTTCCGGACCGGATTTTGTGGTCCACTGAGGTCCACTAGCAGCTGTGGTTTAAATAGATCAGGAAAATAGCAAGGCTTTGCTCTGCCCTGGGACTCTGAGAGTGATCAGCCAGAGAAAGCTGACACAAGGAGCTTTGGTTATTGGGACTAAAGAAAAGGTTTGCAATAAACTTTGTTTTGTGGGTGTTTGGGACCAGCCCTACACCACTCAGTAAGGAATACTGATGTTCAGTTAGAGCCAGAGAGGCAAAGATTTATTTAGCTATTTTGTTTATTTTTACTTGCAACCTTTTATCAATAAAGCTGGATGCAAGCCAGATTTTAAGGAACTGCTGTCTGAATTGTCTTCATCCCAGGGAAGCTGATGCCCATAAGAGCTAATCCCTCACAATGTATATACAGTGTGTGTTTATATATACATTATCTCACAAAAGTGAGTACACCCCTCACATTTTTGTAAATATTTTATTATATCTTTTCATGTGACAACACTGAAGAAATTACACTTTGCTACAATGTAAAGTAGTGAGTGTACAGCTTGTATAACAGTGTACATTTATCTTTCCCCTCAAAATAACTCAACAAAAGTGAGTATATCCCTAAGTGAAAATGTCCAAATTGGGCCCAAAGTGTCAATATTTTGTGTGGCCACCATTATTTTCCAGCACTGCCTTAACCCTCATGGGCATGGAGTTCACCAGAGCTTCACAGGTTGCCACTGGAGTCCTCTTCCACTCCTCCATGACAACATCACGGAGCTGGTGAATGTTGGAGACCTTGCGCTCTTCCACCTTCTATTTGAGGATGCCCCACAGATGCTTAATAAGGTTTAGGTCTGGAGACATGCGTGGCCAGTACATCACCTTTACCCTCAGCTTCTTTAACAAGGCAGTGGTCGTCTTGGAGGTGTGTTTGGGGTCGTTATCATGTTGGAATACTGCCCTGTGGCCCAGTCTCCGAAGGGAGGGGATCATGCTCTGCTTCAGTATGTCACAGTACATGTTGGCATTCATGGTTCCCTCAATGAACTATAGCTCCCCAGTGCCGGCAGCACTCATGCAGCCCCAGACCATGACACTCCCACCACCATTCTTGACTGTAGGCAAGACACACTTGTCTTTGTACTCCTCACCAGGTTGCCACCACACATGCTTGAAACCATCTGAACCAAATACGTTTATCTTCCAGTAATCCAAGTCCTTAGTCTGCTTGTCTTCAGCAAACTATTTGCGGGCTTTCTTGTGCATTATCTTTAGAAGAGGCTTCCTTCTGAGACGACAGCCATGCAGACCAATTTGATTCAGTGTGCGGCGTTTGGTCTGAGCACTGAAAGGCTGACCCCCCACCCCTTCAACCTCTGCAGCAATGCTGGCAGTACTCATACGTCTATTTCCCAAAGACAACCTCTGGATAGGACACTGAACACGTGCACTCAACTTCTTTGGTCGACCATGGTGAGGCCTGTTCTAAATGGAACATGTCCTGTTAAACCACTGTATGGTCTTGGCCACCGTGCTGCAGCTCCGTTTCAGGGTCTTGGCAATTTTCTTATAGCCTAGGCCATCTTTATTTAGAGCAACAATCCTTTTTTTTAGATCCTCAGAGCGTTCTTTGCCATGAGGTGCCATGTTGAACTTCCAGTGACCAGTATGAGAGAGTGAAAGTGATAACACCAAATTTAACACACCAGCTCCACATTCACACCTGAAACCTTGTAACACTAAGGAGTCACGTGACACCAGAGAGAGAAAACGGCTAATTGGGCCCAATTTGGACATTTTCACTTAGGGGTGTAGTCACTTTTGTTGCCAGTGGTTTAGACATTAATGGCTGTGTTGAGTTATTTTGAGGGGACAGCAAATGTACACTGTTATACAGCTCTACGCCATTTTTGAAAGACACTCAGTCTCGGTCGCTGCGATGCAGCCACAGAGGAGGACTAACCAGCGACGTGACAGTCTCATGTGAGAAGGGGGCAGAGAGGAGGACATTACTGTGGGATGTGAAGGCCGGGGGCAGAGGAGGACAGTGCTGCTCTGGTGTTGGTGGCTGATGAAGGGGGCAGAGGAGGACAATGCTGGGGGAGCGAAGGGGGCAGAGGAGGACAGTGCTGGGGGGTGAAGGGGGCAGAGGAGGACAGTGCTGTGGGGTGAAGGGGGCGGAGGAGGACAGTGCTGCTCTGGTGGTGGTGGCTGATGAAGGGGGCAGAGGAGGACAGTGCTGGGGGGTGAAGGGGGCAGAGAAGGACAGTGCTGCTCTGGTGGTGGTGGCTGATGAAGGGGGCAGAGGAGGATAGTGCTGGGGGGTGAAGGGGGCAGATTCCAGAGGAGGACACTGCTGTGGGGGGTGGAGGTGGGCAGGGGAGGACTCTGCTGTGGAAGGGTGAAGTAAAGGAGGACACTGATGTGAAGTAGGGCAGATTAGTACACTAATGTTGGGGGGGTGATATGCAGGGGGCACAGCAGGACATTTCAGTGAGGGTTATGATATGAAGCGGGGTGGAGGAGTACACTACTGTGAGGGGAGGGTGAAGAAGGAGGCAGAGGAAGACACTACTGTGTGGGGCAGTGTTGCCAACGGCCCTTAAAAAATATGGCTGTCCACAGCCTCTGACCATCTCCTATACCATGTCCGTACCCTTTGACCAACTCCTGTACCATATCCGCTCAGCCTCTGACCATCTCCTGTACCATGTTCGGAGCCTCTGACCACCTCCTGTACCATGTTCGCAGCCTTTGATCACCTCCTGTACCATGTCTGCAGCCTCTGACCACCTCCTCTACCATGTCTGCAGCCTCTGACCATCTCTTGTACCCTGTCTGCACATCCTCTGACCACCTCTAATACCATCACCTGTAATATATTCGCAGCCTCTGACCATCTCCTGTAATATATCCGCAGCCTCTGACTATCTCCTGTACCATGTCCGCGTAGCCTCTGACCACCTGTATCATGTCACCTCCCATATCACGTCCACAGCCTCTAACCATCTCTTGTATCAGGTCCGCAGCCTCTAACCATCTCTTGTATCATGTCCGCAGCCTCTAACAATCTCTTGTCTTTTATCATGTCTACAGTCTCTGAGGGGGAGTCTGGAGAGGAGTCAAGATTAGAAGTGCCGCCAGGATGGGGGACAGACGTTTGTGGACTGTGGAGAGGAGACTATAGGATAAAAGCAGAGCCACCAAGCTGGTCCACCTGAGAGGAGGTCAGTGACAGCGCTGCCAGGCCAGTCTAAGGGGGTGACTGATGTAAGGGGGAGTGAATACAATAATGTAAGGTGCACTGATATAAAAGTCCCCCATTATAGCAGGGAACCCCCCTTACCTTAGTGTATTCACCCTGCGGAAGTTGGTAAATGAGGAAGGAGGAAATGAGGGGGTGGTGCAGCTGTATTGCTGCAGCTGTATGGAGAAGTGCAGGGTCTGGCGGAGGAGTTCAGTCCTCCTCTCAGCTGCTGACTGCTGAGACAAGGTGTCGGCAGAGAAGAGCCCCCATTTGGAATGCTTGATGCTTGGAATAAACTACCAGTAGAGGTAGTGAGACAGTCAACAGTAAATGCCTTCAAACATAGATCTATACTCAGACAATAAAGTTAACGGAAAAAAAAAACCCAAAAAGCAAAAAAATTAAAAAAAAAGGCCAGACTCAATGCTTTTCTATGTTTCTATGTTAAGAGGGGGTTCCGCAGCTGCAGGAGAGGTGCGAGGGCCACATGTAAAGACCTGGCTGGCCAGACTCAGCCCAGGGGTTTTGTGTTTGACACATGTGCTCGATAGTATTCCTCTGCTATCATTTAGTTATATATAAGGCTCACTGGACAACTGATCATTTTATCAAAGAGGTAGAGAGAAAAAACTTGAGCACACTGCAGAGCACTAAATAATGGCAGCGGTGACACCTTCTCATTTCCACACACAGTGCAATCAACTCTTAATTTGTTTATACACGTTTGTGCACTAGTGACTCTGCTTTACCTGACATTTCCGTTTAACCAGTTCATGGGTGCACAGATATTACATTGCTGATCTTGCATGAAATCCGAACATTTCTAAAAGTAGCTGTGCAGGCTCCTACTGTCTGCCTACATAGCAGCAAAGATATGGGCAGGAGGAGTGGCTGGTACACCAAAGTACTGTGACAAACAGTAGATCCAGATGTTTTGTGGGTTGGCTTGAGACAACTTTACCTGATGAATTATGAATCAGATAATTAGTGGAAACTGTATTATATCACTCACTGAAGCCATATACTAGCATTTTGAATTGTAAAAAAATAAAAAATAAAGTTTACAAAGCTGGGCTGAGTAACTTGTTCCTACAAGTATGAAATCTACAATCTGCCAATAATAGATGAGTTTTTGAATGCATTTACTATAGACAAGTCCTGGCGTTGGGTTTAAAATCCAACAGAATTGCTTTTATTAAGATTGCCAATAGTTAAACTTCTCTTCCAGCATACAGTTGTTTTGAGCATCAGCCTAGAGAAAGAATACTACACCATGTTCTGAAAGCATCATTTCAAGCCAACAGCCTGTTATAATAATAATGGTGATGGGAAAAAACACCAAAGAGTAAAATATCTTATGCTTATATTACTTCTCATGTGTGCTGTGCCTGCAGACACACAATTCCAAATACAGTATTTTTCTGACTTCAATATTTTGTAAAAGGCACTCTAGTCTAGAGAAAATAAAAGGTATAAAAATGTCTCTTAGTGCTATTTTTTACATAAATTGTAGTCCTTGCTGGTATACCTTGAAAGAGAACAATCTAAAAAATAATTTGCAAATAGGCTGCAATTAGTTTTAGGTTGGAACCTCTGCATAATTTGCAATGACTAGCTCTGTCACCTAACACCAATCAAATTTCTGTCTCATGCTATGTCAGGATGACTAGTACCTCAGTAAAAAGCAAAAGAAAACAAAGAAAGTGGTTAGCATTTCCGCCTATCAGCACTAGGGTCGTCGGTTTGAACCCCAACCACGGGAACTACCCGCACACAGTCTGCCTGTTCTCCCTGTGCCTGTGTGGGTTTCCTCCAGGTAGTCCAAATTCCTCCTACACTCCAAAGACTTGCTGGTAGGTTAAACAAAACCAAAGAGGTTTCCAAGCTCAATTTACCAACCAGCCAGCAACCAACTCAACTGACCTGCCTAAGAATATGCGTTATAAACAGGGGTTTAGTCTGCACACATTTGCAAAAAATGCATAAGCTACAGGCCCCGTCAAGGAAACCCATTTTCTGTAGTCTTAATTCTATCTTCTGTGAGTCTCCATAATGGATGCACATGCAGTTTAATGGATAGGCAGGGGGCAGGTGAGCCTGGAAGGCGCCCACCCCTCTTTAAAGGCACAGGGGCACACTGAACGCCCAGCACATAGCACTGTGGCAGCAAAGGCGTCAGTGCGCTGCCTGACCAATATATTCTAAATACAAACAAGTGGCCACTGCCCCACCTATAACTGGTCTTTGCAGCAAGAAGCACTGGAAGGGTGATGTATGTCAAACAAAACCAAAGAAATTTCCAAGTTCAACTTATCAACCAAATTGACCTGTCTAATAATATGCGTTAAAGAGGAAGTAAACCCAGATGGGGTTTACTTCCTCTACATTCCCCTGCAAAGTAAATGCATAATGGGCTACTATGCATCGCATAGTAGCCCATTATGTGCCTCTTACCCGCAAACGAAGCCTGAGATGTCCAGCGCTGTCCCCTGTGCTGGCCACGTCCATCTTCAGGCCCTCTTCCTTCTGGGGCCGTGATCTCTGGTCGCGTGACATCACTCCCGTGCGTATTTGTTTGATATATGCCACCCTTCCATTGCTCCTTGCTGCAAAGACCAGGTATATTGTGCTCCTGTGCCTTTAAGTAGGGCATTTAATTGCTTGGGGGACTTTTTCAACGGAGTCTTGCCAGTTTATCCAGGACTTGGCTGACTAATAAGCTGTTACAAGACTGTCCCTTGATTAAACACTTGACAACTGGGCACTTAAACCCCCTTAACAACCAGACCAATTTTCAGCTTTCAGCGCTCTCACACTTTGAATGACAATTACTCAGTCATGCAACACTGCACCCATATGAAATTTGCGTCCTTTTTTTCACACAAATAGAGCTTTCTTTTGGTGGTATTTAATCATCTCTGGGTTTTTTATTTTTTGCGCTATAATTAAAAAAAGACCGAAAATTTTGTAAAAAAATGAATTTTTCTTCGTTTCTGTTATAAAATTTTGCAAATTAGTAATTTTTCTTCATAAATTTTGGCCAAAATTTATACTGCTACCTATCTTTGGTAAAAAAAAAAAAATTAGTGTATATTATTTGGTCTTTGTGAAAGTTATAGAGTCTACAAGCTATGGTGCCAATCACTGAAAATTGATCACACTTGATTTACTGACGGCCTATCTCATTTCCCGAGACCCTAACAAGCCAGCAAAGTACAAATACCAGATGTGTATAAGAGAC